>PJEM01008162.1:0-85991 GCA_004023845.1 Helogale parvula | reverse complement strand
GAAACCCTCCGAGGCAGGGACGACCATCCTCGTTCGGAGCTGGGGAGCCTGAGACACATCACAAGCTTGCTCACTGCCTCACAGCTTCTCGCTGGCAGAGCTCACACTTGAACCCAGGCCTGTCTGGCTCTGGAACCTCAGGAGAAAGTAGGAGGCCAACTCAAAGCCATGAAATGGCCGGATGGGTTTAAAAATCTCAAAACGCTCATGGCCTCCAAGCGGGTCCCCAAACCAGCACTCTGGCAGCCATCTGGTTATTAACCTGTATTTCCCAAGCCACCTAAGCCATAAGGAAAAACACCCTGAACTCTGTGAAAAGCCCACATGAATCTCCATTATAGATAAGCTCCTTAATTTAAGCTCTTTTTTTTTCTCCCACTTTTTCCTATTACTTCTTGTCTCATTATTCATGAGCTCAGACAAGAGCAAAGGACTCCGAAGCCGCAATGCGTTCATTAACAGGTAAACACCAGATGCAACCTCACCCAGACAGCGTGATGGATGCCTGGGCTTGCCGCTGCCTTGCAGAAATGCCGAACGGGCCAAGGGCACCCATTTAATTAGCTTAGGAGTGACCCGTGTGGGTGCTGAGCCTACAGCAGGAAAAGGCAGAACAGAAGGAAAAGAAACAGACCTGTCCGAAATGGGAAGGACAACACTCGGGTGAGGGGGGCTGAAGGAGGCTCTCCGCCCCCTGGCAGCCCCCGCTCCGAGCAACCATGGTCGTCTTTCACAACAGTGAATCTCTTGCCTGGCCCCCACTTCCCCTCCTTCAGAGACACCCCTTTCCTGCCACACAATCTGGGCTCTCGACAGAATCTGAGGACCAGTCCAGCAAGGCCCCGCCTGCCTCTCCAGACTTGACCCTCCCATCCTAGCCCTGGCTCGCAGGGGCCACGTCTCCCTCACCTGGCGCACGGACGCTCTCCAGTGACCCCTGCCCCTGACCCCATCCTTAGATCTCAGGTAAGACTGCCTCCACTCGGGGAGGCCTTGCTGGTCCCCCTCCCCCAGCCCGCCACTGCAGTGTGACCCGTTACTAGAAGGACGGAAGTAGAGGGTCGGACCGGGAGGGATCTGCAAAAATACTGCAGCGGGAAAAGAGTGTTTCTTCTGAGCCACAGAAGCTCGGACCAAAGTGGCCTGTGGTGAGCTGGGATGCCTCCCCACCCGCTCACTCCAGTGACGCTGTGGCTTCGTGATGCCATGGAATCTTCAAGTCTGCGCCCAGTCTGGTCTCTGCTTCTTTATTTTACCCCCAGAAGCCCAAAGGGTCGCTGCTCCAAAGAGGAGGGAAATACCCATTGCACTGACAACAGTCAGAACCTTTAAGCAGTAAATGTAGGAGGACGACCTTGACATTCCCTGTGAGCCACCGAGGCAAATAAGAAAGTGTATGTTTATTCCGTGAGCACTGTGTGAATCCCAAGGATGTGCTAGACAGCTGGGGCTGGAATTCAAGGCACGGTCTCTCCGTCCCCAAAAGGCAAGTTACAGTAATAGTAAGAGCCCAGGAGTACGACTGATCCAAGTTCAAATCCCAGCTCTGCCTCTTCACGGGCAAGCATGCAACTCTGACCCTCAGGTTCCTCGCCCTAAAATGGGAACAATAATGCTTGCCTTGTAGGGTCAGAAACCATGAACGTGAATGCCTAGGGCAGCAGCGGACACACGCCAGTACCCAGGTAGTGCCAGCTGCTCTCCCCTTCCAGGGGATTCTGGGAGCGGAAGGATAGATGCCACAGTATGGACACCACCATGTGCTAAGTGCTGTAATGTGATGATGTGCCAAGTGCTACAGGAAGAATCACTGATCCTGGGATGTCTGGAGAGATGGGGCACTGGGGACAGCCAGGTTCACTGCCACAAAAACCGACTCCTGAGGGACTTTCAATCGACAACAGGAAGAAGGAGAGCATATGGCTTGTGTCCAGACACTGGCTGGAGAGCACTAACAAGTCAGGTAAGACTGCAGCCTGGGGAACGTGACAGAAAGAAAGATGGGTCAGACTGAGAAGGGCCTCAACTGCCAGGCTGAGGCATGTGAAGTTGAGCCTGCAGGTACCCAGGAGTCGACAGAAGGGACGTGTCATCCAGTCAAATAACCTAACAGAAAAAAGCCATGAATGACCTAAAACACCAGCCTCAAGATTGCAGGAAGCACAGCATAAGCTGCTGGTTTCGTGAGGGCGCGGTCAGCTTCCACAGGTGTCCACGCTTTCCGTACAGGAAGCAGGAGACTCACTGAGCAGGAGGGAGCCGCGGTGTGCCCAGCAGACCACAGTCCTCTTGCCCAGCGCCACACACTCACCTCTCCGCTGGTTCGCTCTGGGTGCTCATTTCCACTTCCACACATTTCCCTGGAAGCGGAAAGACATCAAGAAGAAGGAAAACATTGAAAAAACACAACACACAACACCCAAGTGATCCCTAATAACCTTATACATGTGCAGGGACCCTGTTCCACTTGTTTAAACAGTATTTGTGAAGGTGCCCGGGAAACTCAGTCAGTTGAGTGTCTGACTTCAGCTCAGGTCAGGATCTCGCAGTTTGTGAGTTCGAGCCCTGCGTTGGGCTGTGTGCTGACAGCTCAGAGCCTGGAGCTTGCGTCCGATTCTGTGTCTCCCCCTCTCTCGCCCCTCCCCCACGTATGCTCTGTCTCTCAATAACAAATAAACGTTAAAAAATTTTTTAAATAATAAAAATAAACACCATTTGTAGCAACCCCAGATATTTAAAGCAGGATGACCAAGAGCACACTCGGATCACAGGCTCCCCCTTCATCGCTGTTCGATGGCACTGTTTCTGGAGGGGACAGCCCTGAATCTAAAACGCAATCTCAGAGGTGCTGCTGGGTGCATGTTCTTGTTCCTTCTCTAAAACGCTAACAGAACATATGCTCATTTCCAGAAATGGGAAACAGAGACAAGAAAGGAGACCATGACTATCCCTGGGCGCCCATTACGGACAGGGTGGGCTTCCTTCCACCCTTTTCCCCCATGCATTTTGGCGTGAGTGACACTGCACTGTGGCTTCATTTTTTTCCCTTCGTATTTTATTATTAGAAGCGTTTTCCTTACTGAATGTGCTCTGGAGACACGAGTTTGAGTGGCTGCGTTAACACTCCACTGCAGGCGTGCATGTGCCGGCTTCTGCCGGTCCCCTGTGTGACATCTGGGTCATCCCTGATTTTTCACTTTTATAAATAAAGGAAATACACATCTTGGTGAATACGCTGTATCTGCATGTAAATGATATCCTCAGGAGAGACTCTCAGAAGTGGGATTAGCGGGGAGAAGCGGGGGGACGGGTGCAGCCGCGGAGGCCAGCGCCTGCAGCAGGCAGACAGCCACGAGAAACGGCGAGAGACAAAATCAAGCTCGGGACGGAGCTGGGAAGACGCTCGGCTCCCCCCCTCCACGGCCCCGTTCGCGGTCTGAAAGGAAACACGGGAGCCCAGATTTCAAAGAGACTAACAACTTCATGTTAAAAATACTTCAGAACTCTGGAAATGGCAGCCTGGGATGAGCTCTTTGAAGAAGCTAACGTGCGGCTAAAGGAAAAAACAAACCCTTCTGTAGCCGCACTTGAAACATGAGACTATAATTAAAGTGCACCCACACACACCGTTTTCAAAACTACTCCTAAAAGGGAAAGTCCTCAAACACCACGGCGCGGAGGAAAAGAGCACCGGAGCCTCGCACACTTGCCTTGTGCCTCGCGGTCCCAACCACGTGCTCCCGATGGCTGCTCCCAGGGCCCCTCAGCACCCCAGCAGGACAGCCATGGGCACCAAGAGCCAGCGCGACGTCCCACGGGCTTGAGGGTCACCTGCCACTGCCGGGGGCACTGGGAGAGACTCAGCTGGGCCCCCGAGGCCTGGGGCCCGGCCCGAAGACGACTCCACGACACCGACCGCATCCGCAACGGTGTCAGGATTTCCATCTCGCAGTGAAGAAGTGCAAGTGCGGAAGGCCTAGCGTGTCCTCGCTCACTCTGCTCAGCTCTCACTCTGTCACTTCCTTGCTCCAGTTAAGCGAGGGATTCAGAGAGACCTCAGAGCCAGCTCGACCGCAGAGCTAGGTCCTGATCCTCTTGCTTACATCCTGGTCAAAAACACAGTGACACTGTGGCTCCCCAAAAGCTAGAGAGAGGTTGACAGGCCCGTACCACAGTGGACGGGTTCCATCTTGCCGTCCTCTGTGTTCCTGGTCATGAGGGGCAATCTCCATCTGACTGGCAGTCCCGGGCTGCGAGGCCCCCGTGAGTGGGCAGGATGAGTGTGTCCGGAGAACAACTCAGCATTTTCCATTACACACCAGCACGGGCTGCTTACCAGCATTCGGCTAAGAAGGTTCTGGCCCTACACCCCAGAGGATCTGCCCAGCCTGGCCCTACCAGGGGCTCAGCAGTCTACACGCACGAGCCTAGCACGCGGTAACATCACACCTGCGGCGTCCAGGAGCACGGACACACGTCTCGCAAACAGGGCAGGGCGCCACTGGTCAGGGGCAGGTTTTAGGCACTCTGGGACTCCTGACCAAAAATTCATCTGCTACCTAGCAAAAACCAAAACGAACCAACAAACCTCAATTCCTTAACAAAACCCACGAGTGCAGAAAGAAGTGTCCTGAGACCACCCAGAGCGCCGGCTTCTCTGTCTTCGAAGAGGAAGTCCTTCAAGGAGTCTGTAAGGACTCACAACTGCACTCTGCCCACCCCCCGGCACAGCCGAGTTCTCGAAAAACAGACAGGCGGGCGGTGTGGGGTTCACAGGGACAGCATTACAAGTGATGCAGTGAACTTTGTGGTGGAAACTGCCTCACACAGGTGACAGGTGCCATCTGTCCGGCTGTTCTGAAAGCTTAGGGAGTGTGTCACAAAGGCATGGCTTCCACCTTGCAGGCAGGCCTAACGGCCGCACCGAAAAACTGAGTAGTGGGGAGGGCCTCATCTTTTCAAGCGAAAACACATCCAGTTACCCGGTCCATATCTGAACACGAGAATTATCCCTCACGACATGCAGACTGGCCAGCCCACCCTCCCCCCTGCGCCGATCCACCGTGGACACCACCTGCACTTGAGAACAGCACTGTTTCCATTTTGAAACAGTACTCCACTCAAAATCCATCAGTCGTAGAGAATCCAGTTCAAGTTTCAGAGCCCGGCATCTCCTCCATGACCCAATGCTTCGTCCTCTCCATCCACCAGTACCTTGTAGAACGTTCTCACACTGCTCCTCCCAGGTGCCTGGGCTGGACACTGAGCAAGCAGAGATGAATGGGGGCCATCCTGCCCTCAATGAGTTCACAGCTGAGTGGGGATGAGGGACCCAAAAGACAATTACACCACTGGACTGTGACAGGGGGCAGCATCGGATGCCATGGGAGGGGACACAGAGGAAATGAACATGACCCAGCCTGACCATCAGGGAAAATTTAGAGGAGGTAACAACAGACCTCTGAGGCAGAAAGAACTGCTGCATAAAGATAAGAAGCAGCTACGGGGCTATGCGGAGGGCAGATCCCAGGGCTACTTAGAGGGGAAATGTTCCATTTTACCCAAGAGCCTGGTTCACCGTGCTAACTCGACCCACATGCCCCATTACCGCTCCTAAAATTCCTCTCCCCATCGACTATGAATCCTTCCAATAGGGAAGGTCAGGCTCCAATACCACTTCCTCCTGGAAGCCTTCCCTTCAGAGCTCAGAGATGCCACTCCCTCCAAGCCCCCACTATGCGGGTCAGACAGAGTCAGACACCGAATAGAAGGGAGATGTAGCCTGAGGTCCAAACCACACAAAACTGTCAATATTGTCATCAAATCCTGACTGCGCATTACACGTACGCCCCCAGTCTACCGTGGAAGGCCAGGACCAGGCCCCCATTTTCCAGGAGTTCATGCTCAAGAAATAAAGTATGCTCAAAAGAAATCACTGCTGTCACCTCCTGAGCTCTCAAGACTAGTCAGGCAGGCTACCGGACACTTGAAATAATCTCATTTAATCCTAAGAGATAACTCTGCGAGACAGGCACTATTCCCTCCCAGAGGAAATCTGCCCATTAAAGGGATAAGAGAATCATAAAGCTGAGATTTGAACTCAAGTCTGTCTGGCTCCAAAGGGTCTGTGCCGTCCACGCTGGTAGAAGTAACTGTCACGTGCAAGCTATGAACAACCCAGAATAAAAAACCAGCTTTGCTTCCACCCGGGGTGAACAAAGACAGCTTCCTGGAGGATGAGCAGAATTTCTAGAGGGGAAGAGAGAGTGAAAGCCTTCTGGCTAAGGGACTGGCTTGAACAAAGGCCCAGAGGTGGGGAGATGCAAGCAAGGTCTGCAGCACAGAAGGGCTGGGACACCCGGTGACAGGAGCGTGAGAAGGACGACACCATGGCAGTCGGCAGGTTAGGCTGTGGAAGCAAACTGCCTGCACTCGAATCCAGACCCCGCCACTCCTAGTGCAACCCCGAGCACGTAGATTAACTTCTCTGTTCCCCGTTTCTTAACTGAAGGTGATGGGGGCGCCTGGGTGGCTCAGTCGGGTAGCGTCTGACTTGAGTTCAGCTCATGATCTCATAGTTTATGAGTTCAAGCCCTGCACTGGGCTCTGTACTGACAGCTCAGAGCCTGGAGCCTGCTTCAGATTCTGTGTCTCCCTCTCTCTCTCTGCCCCTCCCCTGCTCATGCTCTCTCTCTCTCTCTCTCTAATAAACATTAAAACAATTTTAAGTGAAGGTGATGGATAGTACCTTCTCCTAGGCTGAGAACACTGCCTAGCATACAACACACAACTGCTGAAGACCAGCTTTGCTCATGGCTTCTCCATCATCATCATCATCACCATCACCATCATCACCACCACCACCATCATCATCATCACCATTATCATCACCACCACCACCATCATCATCATCATCGAGAGGGTTAGTGGGTCAGACCGACAAGGCAGACTGTGGGAGACCTTGAAAGTAATGAACAGTTTAGGTTCATCCCTGCAAGCAGAAGAGAGTCAAGAGAAAGGAGCCCAGCAGGTGCCTTCTATTCACGTGGCTACACCCTGCCACGCTTGGTGAGCTCACGGAGGAAAGAGGCCACCTCACCATCTTCCCCCATCTCCCCCAGTGCTTACACCTGACACCACCGCCGTCTTCCTGATTTACGCTGCTGTCCTTGGAGACACTCCGGACAAGGAACACGGTGGAAAGCCTGGGACTGCAACACCAGCTCTCCATCTGCTTTGGCTCCCAACCCACGTTAAGAATCTGAACGTTGCAGATCCTCATCTCAGAAAAATGCACACACAGAAAAGTTCTGCAGGGTTCTGGACCCCTAGTGAAATCCCTCACTTGTGAAGCTAGAAAACAAACCCGGCTCTAATTCTCACAGGGAGTAAGAAACCACACCACCGTCCCACCTACTCAATACTATTCAAGGAAAGCAGGGGGATGCACGAAGATTTCAGGATGGTGTCCTTTTAGAGGCCGCAAACTAGAAACCACCTAAACACCCACCTAACGGGGAATGATTAAGTAAATGACGGCACATTCACACAAAAGGATGCTGTGAAGCCACTAAAACTTACAACGTAGGTTAGTATTTATTATCTACAACTGGACAGAGGGAAAGGTTGCAAACGGTTCTAGTTCCACAAAAAAAATATATATGTATAAAACAGATCTGAAAGTATAAACTCCAGGGTGTTCATTTTTGCTGCATAAATAATGCAGTTACAGGAGTATTTGCTTATCTGTTA
Source organism: Helogale parvula (assembly GCA_004023845.1). Classification (NCBI taxonomy): domain Eukaryota; kingdom Metazoa; phylum Chordata; class Mammalia; order Carnivora; family Herpestidae; genus Helogale; species Helogale parvula. Next base: position 78,239 of record PJEM01008162.1, on the reverse strand, counting down.
CTCCACGATAAATATGTATTGCTTTGCATTAATAAAAAAAAAAAACGTTATACTTAAATTTTGTAGGAACTCATGGGATGCGACCGCCACAAATATAAAACTACTTTACCAGAGGCTCCTTTCCTAATGCAGGAGCCAGACCTCTCGGATAGCGTCCAGGAGAGACCCACCTTGGTTACATTTTACTCTCTAAGAAAGGAAGCTATACGAAGTACCTGAGACTTTTATGCCTTTTGTACAAGAAACTCAAGTTCTGTGTTTGTGTTGCCTGCTAAGCCTGAAGTGCTTCCAGAATCCGCAGGAAAACAAGAAGGGAGATCTCCTTGGGCTAGTCAAGGTAAATAACTAAAAAATAAATAAGCGGGGGCGGGGGGGGGGCAGCTGGATGAGGGAGGGAGGGAGGGCAGCTGGGCCCACAGGCCATCTCTCTCAGCCTCCCACCTCCTTGGGCCCTGGTCGAGGGCTCGCAGGAAGAAGAGAGACAAACAGAAAAACGCCTCGGGCCTGGAACATACAGCTCTATCTTGAGGGCCCAGTTATTTCTCCAATAATCCAATGAAAACTAGCTGTTTTGGAAACCCTTAGCCAGGAGGAAGTGGGTTTCACAAAGCTGGGAAAAGTCAACCGCTCCTGCGTCCTGGCTCTCAAGCCTCCGGGGAGCGGGTCCTAGGACAATCCATCTGCAACAGGCTGAAGAGGCTGAGTTCTGTAAAAATTCAGGAAACGCTCCCTGGACCCAAAGCCCAAACCATCCCACGTTCTAGGTTGAGATTCAGTTGAAGGTATGTGGGCCCTTGTGAGCCATCTGTTTATTATGTATGAAGACAGAAGAACTAAGGTCAAATCTTCGCTTCACCAAGTCAGTTATAACTTTGAGCAACTGGCTTTCCTCTGTAAAGCTAAGTTCCTCCAGTAAAACCTACCGTTCTGAGGAGTAAGCCCTGGCTCACAGCAGGTACAACTACTAGCAGGCACAGAACGCACCTGAGCCACGCACCCAGCACTGAGTCAAGGCTTTATGCTCCTTCTTGAACTCCTCCAACTCACAAAGGGAAGCCTTTGAATTTGAGCAGAAGGAACAGGACCTAACTTATATTCTGAAAAGATCACTCCGTCTGTTGTACAGAAATGGCCTGTGGCGGGACACGGGTGGAGGCCAGGAGGCCAGGGAGGCGAGGACTTCGATAACCCACGGTGCTGCGGCCGCAACGAGGCAGTGGAAACCAGTCAGATTTGCAGTAAATGCTGAAGGCAGCACTTCAAAGGGGTGGCCAGTGGGTGGGAAGAGAACTGGCAGTGGGGGGTGTCCTCCTAGAAGCCCAGAGGGGAAAGGATTTCCCCCAGGAGGGAGGGACTGGCCACATCCAATAAACACTGCTGTGAATCTGGGTGAGGTGTGTCCAAAACCGGATTGCTGGATTCAGCAAGGTGGAAGGTGTTAGTGCCTCCGGCATGTGCCGCTTCCCTGGAGACACTGGGTGTCTGAAAGCCCAGTTCCCGCAGGTCTGACTCATGGATATAAAGGAGAGGGATAAAAATAATGAGCTCACAGAGGCAATTTCAATGAAGGAAGTTTTAGCTTTGGAACCACCTTAATATTTTTCATATTCAAAAACATAAAGTGAAATCAGTAAAAATGCGAGAGGAACGCGAAACCTAAAATTGAGCACAAACAGAAACAAATAAATCTAATTCTATTTCACATGAACAACCTAACAACACTGTAGAAAGAATGAAATCAAATAATTTTAAATGTAATATCCTGACTATATACCCTTAGCCAAAACCTAAAAGAACCGTAAACAAGTGTTGATCTTTATTTAGCAGGTTTAGTTTCACAGTGGTAAGAATGGAGCAATTCTGGAACTCTCTGTGTGTCTAGAGAACTAAGAAAAGGTGTGGATACGCTGATGTGAGAGCGGGATTCTCCCTGGTGGAGATGTGGAGACATGAGTGAGGAAGTGGGGACAGCAAGGAAGGACGCAGTGGGCTCGACGGGAGTTGGGAGGCCCCGCTGTGAAATAATGACTTAATAAATCACACCTTATTACACACACATATGTGTGTGTGTACGCACGTGAGCGATACTCTAAGTCCGCCTGCTGAAGGGTCTAGAAACAATGATCCCCCAGCAGCAATGAACCTACCCGGCCCCAAATCGTGGTTTAAACGGCATCCCCTTTAAGATGAAGCAGCACGACTTGGAGAGATGGATGCTTCAGGGGCACGGACGGCATCGGTGGGGTTGGAGCATCTTTTTTGGGCCAGAACGTACAGAAGTACAGAAGGAAGCTCCCCCCAGAGATGGAGACCTGTCAAAAGGAACTGCCACTTGCCAAATGTGGAACCATCCGAGCATTAGCATGAATGACAGACGAGTAATAAATAATCCTCTGAATAAAATAAGAACCGACACGCCCACACTGATAATAAATAAATAAGCAACAAATAAAGGAATAAAAGGGGAGACAAAGGGAGAGTTCACCCTTCTACAGATGCCATCTAATAAATGAAGACGAATGACAGTGTTAGAACACAAGCCCCAGGTTGCCCCCCTCGTGGTAATTAATGACAGGGGCAAAGATCGTTGAGTAAAATGCGAGTACAAGTTTGAAGAGGAACCAAATATTTACAAGGTTGCAAAGTACCTCCCGCTCATTACTTCTGTAGTACACAGGGAAACGTTGTCATTTAGAGCGGAGAAACCTGACACGTGTCACCTCAACCAGGGGGTCAAGGTTATCCTCACCAAACATGGGACACATGGATGGCATGCGCCTCGTGAACACGACACCATGAGAATACAATTCTTACCAGTATCCTTCCCCAAACCACATCATCTCATCTAATTTATCTAATCTAACTTAATCCTAAAGAAACAAATAATCCCAAACTGGGGCAGTGGCCTGAACTCTTCATGTAGGGCCCGAGTCAGGAAAGACAAAGGGTGAAGAACTACACAGATTAAAGGAAACCAAAGAGACAGACAATTAGATGTAACGTAGGGAGCAGGTCCTGGATCAGAATCAGGAATAAAACTCAAAAAAGACATTACTGAATCAATTAGTGAAATTTTAGGATAGACTGTCTATGAGATGATGATACTGTGTCACGCATTTAATAGGGCTGTTGCGGTCGTATAAGAGGCTGTCCTCGGTGTGACACACTGATGCATCCAGGGGGCAAAGGACAGGACATTGTCAACCCATCCTCAGAGGGCTAGGGAAAGATAATAATCATAATCATAATCATAATAATGTGGGGTACCTGGCTGGCTCAGTCAGTGGCGTGTGCAACTCTTGATCTCGGGGTTGTGAGTTTGAGCCCCACGTTGGGTGCAGAGATTACTTAAAATCTTTCAAAAAGGTAGGGGGGACACCGAGTGGCTCAGTCCGTTAAGTGACTCTTGATCTCAAACCTTGAGTTCAAGCCCCGTACTGGGCTCCGTGCTGAGGATGAAGCCTACTTTAGTATAACATGCTATCTTAGAAATAATAATAATCACGTACGTGTGCACATATATGTATACATGTGTGTGTGTATGTGTGTGTATACACAGATGGTCCCTGACTTATGACGGTTCAGCTTACAGTTTTAACCTCAGGATGGCACGAAAGCAACAGGCATCCGGTAGAGACTGTACTTCAGACGCTGAATTTTGATCTTTTCCCGGGCTAGCGATACACAGTGTGACTCCCCCTCACGGTGCTGGGCAGAGACGGAGAGCTGCGGCCCCCAGTCAGCCCCGCCATCACCAGGGGAAGTAACTGATCCAACCACTGTGGACCCACACAGCCATTCTGTTTCTCACTTTCAGCAGAGCGTTCGGTACGTAACACGAGATACTCAACACCTCGTTATAAAATGGGCTGTGGGGGAGACGGCGGTGCCCAACAGTAGGGTACTGTGCATGTTCTGAGCACACCTGGGGGGCTGGGCTACGCCATGGTGTTGGGAGGCTAGGGGTGTCCTATGCGTTTTTGACTTATGATATTTTTAACTCATGATGAGGCTACTGCGATGCGACCCCATCACATACCGAGGCAGATCTGAACAGACGTAAAGAGAGAGAAAATGACAAAGCAGATACGGCAAAACTGATGACGCTGGGTAAAGAGTATCAAAGCATTCTTGTTCTCATCTCAAAAAAATTGCAAGTGATTACATGATTAGGTTTTTATTTAAATGCAATATCATCTATTTAAGTGCCTAGCACAGAGCGACTGTTTAGCAAGGGTTTCTTTCATCCTTGCTCCAATCACCTCTAGCCCTTGAGTAGATTTTTTTTTAATTGATAAACATTCGGGTCTTTTTGTTTGCTTGTTTTGTCTGTTGTTGCCAACATTTAAAACTCGTGAGCCCCCCCCCCCCCAAAAAAACCCCGATTCCCATCTTCTCTTGAAAATCTGGAGCAAGCACGAAGCGGGCGCAGAGGGGGCTATATCACCAGCCGGACCGCGGAAGGGACAGCAGCCACGTGGCCCTGCTGTCCCCTCATCAGAGCAGAGGTAGGTATGCCAAGGAGTGGGTTTCCTCAGACACCCTGCTAAAGAAGTCTTGGGTGGATAGATGCTGTGTCTTAAGACTCGCAAGCCCTCGCCCCACTTACCGCTGAGAAACAGCCTTTCCATCGTCTGGAGGAGCTCGACGCACCGATTCAGCTGCTCCCGGAACCCCGCGGCCACGTGGTGGTCCACGTCGCTGGCCTGCAGCAGCTCCTCAAACGCCTTAATCATGGTGCTCATGTGTTGACGGTAAATGACACAGATGTCACGGCTGTCCTTAAGCTGCTGTCTCTGAAGGGAGAGCTCCCTGGCTTGGGACTGAACTAATGAATCGTATCTGATAAAAGGGGGGGAAAGAAAATGCTTGTACCACTTCAGAATTGCATTCTTGTGACCTTAACGCTAATTGGAAAAATGACAGAGCACCATTTTTTAAAGCCTGCAGCTGTACAAGTATATATACTTCTAGAAAAATGGGAAGTGTGTAAGGTCACTCCTTAGACTTCAAAACAGCCCACAAATGCTGGAACAAAGGTTCTTCTGCGATATTTTTAACCTCAGAAAGCCCCCAATTACAGTATAGACCGGCAAGAACTTGGGAGAACATTTAGTTTCCATAACTCTTCAAAAATATTATTCTGAATTATAGAAACAAGTGCTCCAAGGGTCAGAGGACCCACCACAAATTCTCATAAAGAAGAAAAAAGAAACTGTAATGCCGGAAAACAAAAACGGGACTCTCTCCTCTCCAAAGGTCAGGGGGCGATCATAATCCTAACGACCATTTATGGAGGGTCTATGACCCGTCAGTCACTGCATTAGGTGTGTTTTATAAGCTAAGCGTTCCTCCCAATCCTTCCACAAATGTCCGAACCTCCTTGTCTACAGCGAGGAAACCGACTCTGAGATCGCAAAGTTAAATCGGGAAGGTTTCAGACTCAAACACAGTCTGCTTTCCAAGCCCATGCTGCATCGTACAATACTACCTCTCCTGACACTGTATCGGTCTTTTCCCGTGTGAGCCCACCAGTACTCGGAGGCATGGAGAAAAACCTAAGTTAAGGAAAACATGGCCCATAGACACTGTGGCCATGGTAACCCGGCCCCAGCGTGGCTTGGCAAAGACGTTGACCCTTCAGTTCAATGTCCTCCCCTTTCCCTGAAATGCGGACAGTACGTGGGGCTGCTGACCGCCTTTGGTGGTGAGTGTGCATGTACACACCATGTGACACAGCAGTGAAGGTGGGCGGGCTTCATGGGGGAGGAAGAACACAGGTGGGCTCGGGCAGGACACGGCGGGCTGGCGCTCTGGTGACAGCTCTGAGCGACGCCATCCGTCTCCTTGGGCCATCTGCTCCGTCAGGGAGGCCTCTTGGAGGCTCAACGTCCTCATCCATTTTGAGACACACCACCTCTCCAGGCAATTTTGAGGATTAAATAAGAAAAGTGCCTCCCGGGGGTCCGACACTACTGCCTTTCAACAAAATACAAGCTTCCTCCCATCCTGCTGTTTGTGAAGGCTTGAAAAAAATTCACTCTGGCTCCTGACAATTTAGAATAATGTGTTTGTCTCAAATTAGTGACGAATGAAGGTCAACTTTGCAACCGATCGCTTTTTTGTCACATCTCATAAAGCAAAACTGTACATATCTGAGCCTGTAAAACATGACCTAAGAATTCTTCTCTTTCAACACAGGATTATTTCTCTAAGATGACCTTAAAGGGTAAAGATATGGAAAATATTTATATTCTTCCTACCCTGCCTAGGACATCAGTTTCAATCGCACAAAGCCAATTAGGGGGTCTAGGTAACCCTGCCGTTTAGCAAACACACCATGACTGCCCCAGTGGCTGGAATATATACCTTTAACCTGGTTCCCAGGCCATGGAGGGCAAATTCTGTTCTGCCAATTCCACGAGAAAGTGTACGGCCACTGCTCTCTGCGGCCTCACACTCACCTCTCCCCTGGGCCCACCTGCCCTAAACCCAACATCAGCCTTCCCCATCACATGACCCACGCCACCACCAAGCAGCATCCCCGCCCCCAGCTCCTGGGCTCCGACCTAGTGGCAACCCGGGCGAAATGCAGGTTTCAATAGCGGAGAAGCGGAGGTGGGATGTACCTGGAGGGGGAGAGATCTCTGAACTTATTCTGCAGGTTATGGATCCCACTGAAAAGTTCCATGTTCAAGTTCGGCTCCTTCTGCAGCTGACACTCCTGGTCCACCAGCTGCTGTCGGAGGCCCTCCAGCAGCCCACCGCCGGTCGCCTCTGGAGGCAGCTGACGAAAGATCTTCAGGTGTTTCACATAACGTACCTGGTGCAAACTCGAAAAGGTCGTCCCTTCTTCGTCGGCACCACCCTTGGGCTTGTTCAAGGCGTCCTGGGCCCCTTCTGTCCCACACAGAACTGTGATAATGGCCTCACTGCACTGGGAGTGCTTGTGAAGCTGAAATAAGAAATTCCGGTAGCCCTCGAGCTCAGCTTCCAAGTCACAGATTTTCTGTTTTAAGTGTTCTGTATCACCTGTGGGGTCAACGTTCTCCGACGGGTGGGTCCCAGTCATGCTGATGTTAGTGGAAAGCTGACTCTTAGAACTCAAATCTGAGGTCGGGCCCGGAAATTCTTCAGAAGGATTCTCTTCGCAAGTTGGCAAGATGGCCACGCCATCAGGCTGGTAAATGTCAGAGTCTGCAAATCAGACATATGTGTATCAGTACCTCTCTGGCTGAAATCCACCCCCTGGCCCCGTGCAGTCACAGCCCGACAAGCCTCTCTGACCCAACAAGCCTCTTAGCAACTATTCTGAAAAGTGAAGTTGACCATGATAACCACCAACATCCATCTAAAGTTCACTGATATCCCCACCATCCTGAGGATCGAACCCAAACGCCCGCTTACAGCATCCGAGACCCTCCACGATCCAGTTCAGGGCGAGCTCCCCACGAATAGCCTCTCCCCCAGGCACGGAGATTCCAGAACTCCCTGCACATGCCAGGCCATTCTGTGCCTCCGTGCTTTTGCACATGCTGTTCCCTCTGCCTGGAAGATGCTTGGTCCTCCACACCTACTCAGCAAACTCCTACTCATCCTTCAACATCCAGATCTAACTCTCCTTCTGCAAGCCCATCTTCAAACTGTGCAGAACAGTCATTCCCTTCCGCGTTCCCATAGCACCTTCCACGTACTGCCCGGGACAAAGGTGCCAGGTGCATGGCGCTAACAAAGGAACTACACTGGCTCGTTTATTTATGCACCTAGCAATTAGTTCTCTGGATTCCTCTCTCCCTCCTTCCCAGGACGGACTGGCCTTTCACCTTCATGTACCCAGTGCCTAATACAGTACCTAGCCTAGACCGGAAGTCAGTGCAGGTCTGACAGACAGCGGGGAGTGCGTGTGGTACCATTAAAGAGCGGTAATTCTAAAACCCATCACTGACGGGAGTCTTCTTTTCATTTCTGCGTCTAACAGTTTCCAGGAGGTGCCACGATGACCCCCGCAGTGAGCCGTTTCACGGATGCACGACCCTGTCGGCAAACACGTCCTGACAGCTAGTGCAAATCCCCAGCCACGCGGCCGAGCTTGTCTAAGCACTGGAGCAGCGCTGTGGAAGGAGTGCGTGCATAGCTCTGAAGCCAGAGGGCAGGGGGCCCACGCCCGGCTTTGCCACCTGCCGGCTACATAGCCTTATTCAGGTGATGTAATGTCCCAGAGCCTCAGTTGTCCCAAAAAGACGTCGAGGGTGCCTTCTGTGAGCCTTCAAGCTCAGGCCCAGATCCAGAGCTTCTGTCCTTTATCACACACCACACTGCCCTCCGTCCAGGGAAACCTCAGCTCCATATAAGGGGTGCTGAATACTTGGGAGGCAGCAGAATACAGCAGAAAACCCCATCTTCAAAAGCCAACAGATCGGGTTTCCCACTCTGGCTGTGCCACTTCCCAGCTGCGTGACCTTAAGCAAGTTACTTAACCTCTCTGAGCCTCAATAGCTTCACCTGCACCACGGAAAGAACATCACTTACTGTGAAGGGTTTGCTTGCTGAGTTCTTAGGATCACAGGGGACAGTATCTGCAAAGTGCGTCTGGCACACAGTAGTGAGGGACCCCAGCTACTACGGACAATCTCTGGTTCCCAGAAACCGTCTGCAGGTGGAAGGGGATGCCTATGGCAGGAGGCAGGAGGCAGGAGGCCGTCGAGCAGGGGCTGCGGACCGCGGGGAGCGTGGGCTCAGCAGCCGTGTGGGTGGGACGCAGGGCCTGGGAGAGCGCTCGGGAGCAAAAGCGCACAAAAACCCTCATCAGGCTGTATATTCCAATTTCTGGGTTCTGCAACTGTTCCTCGTGGCTGTAAGCCCCTTCTTATCTCTCTGTTCACGATGCAAATACCATAAAATAATTCTTTTCGTTTTAGAAAACAGCTGCTGCATGACCTGACAGACACGTGCCTAGCACAGCATTTCCACCGTACAAAACGCGTGACAGTCGCTAGTCTCCGCGCGCTCTCACGTGCAGGCATGTGCCTCGTCTCTGTGCTCTGGGGTCTGGCCGGGACCGTGGGGCAGAGAAGGGACTCGGGAAGTAACTGCGAGCTGAATGAGTATAAGAGAGAGAGACAGAGGGAGAGAGCTCGGTGGGCTGTGTTCTGAGGAATCTCCTTCCAAGTCCAGGAAGTACCTTTGCCATAGCAACCTCGTGGTGCTGGAACTTCATGGCAAGAAGCAATGCTCACTCAGGGGACTAATGAGCAGTTCTGATGATTTTTATTAAGTAATCACGAGGCAGAGACAAACATAAGACCCACACAAATGTCCTTCTGTGGTGCGGGCTGGGGCCAGCTCTGCTATTTCGCTACATGCGTGCACACGCGCCTCAGGTTGGTAGGGACAGCGCACGCTTATGCCAACACTTACCCTCCGCCTTAAGCCTTGCTCCTACAACACAACCAACCTCACGCTCCACACCTGGCGTTGGTAACTCCGACTCTGGAAGTGCCCCTAGTCTGCAGCACCTCGTGATTCAGCAGCAGCCAGGACGCGGTCTCTGGTACCCAGCACACCCCGCAGCCCAGCACGGGCACTGCGGGGCGGCTCTGCTGCTCTCGGCCCGCAGCCCTTGAGGACCAAGGGTGGGTTCTTCATTGGAAATCACGGCATGGCGGGTGTGGGAGAGGGAGGGTTATCAGCTAGGGTGTGGTGTGAACCCACAGGCTCAGCAAGGCCTCGTCACAATGCCAGGACCTGGCCTAGCACCGAGCGCCAAGCACCTCGCCTGCACTGTCCACTTAGTCTTCACGACAACCTGGAGGGGCGTCACCAGTATCCCCATTTTAGAGAAGAGGAACCTGAGGTTTAGAGAGGGTCAGGGCGAGTAAGCGGCACAGCCCCTCCATCAAAGCCCAGCCGCCTGCCTCCTGCCGCACCCAGCCCTCCCACAACCGGGGTCTCCCGTGGCAGGGGTGCCTGAGTGGGGAGGGGCCTTCCTCAACCCTCAGTGGGAAGGCCAATGTCACCTGTGGAATCAGACCAAAACCTGGGAGGCCAACAGGAGTGTTTATAACTGAGTGATTCAGGAAGGCCTTCCCAGGAAAATGACATCTAAGCCGAGACCTAAAAGACAGGGCCTCAGTTGGGCAACGACCGAAGGGGGAAAATTCAGGCAGGGCCAACAGTATGTGCAACGTTCTAGAAGCACATTCATAGAAAGGAAAGAAGTTCACTAATGACAGGGGTTGGGAGGGAAAAGAAAATGCCTGCAGTAACCAACTGGCTACAAACAAGAAATCAAAAGATGTCTCCAGGCCCGTTTATTTGCATTAGAGGAAATGCTGCAGCTCTGGAACTTTCTACAATTCAGCTAAGGGTGCTTTACTGCCTGGTAGAGTGGCTTTCTCCTCAAGGCCCACAGTGTTCGGAAGCATGTGACCAGGCATTCCGCACACTGACGGGAGGCTGTGGGGAAGCAAACACCGGAACTCCATCTCTCCCCAGAGACTGGGGTCCGCCTAGCCGCCCCATGACAAATTTAGGATTCCTGAAGATAATATTCCTTACAGAGTGAATGAGGTCCAGATTAAAGGTGACTCCTTTTTTTTTTTTTTTTTAACAAAGGCAGAGGGCGGGTGGATGTAAGGTAACGAAACGAAATGTAAGCATCTGTTCATTCTGGCGGAATGCGAGCCTAAGTATTCTCTTATTCTCCTTTGTGACTATCTGTGGACTTAGAATACTTACTACTGCCAGGAAGAAACAGACATGACTCTCCTGGAATCTCACCTTTCCCTTTGACCCTCGTGGGCAGCCAACCTCACACGGCCGGTACCACACGGAGGCCCTGCCTGCCTGCTGGGCTGCGAGGTCCCCGAGAGCACATCCTGCGCCCACCAGTGCCCGGCCCATGACCGGGAGAGCAGCGTGGCCGACAGACTGGTAGCTCAGACACACAGTCCACTGCGCCTCCGCTCATGCCCCCCCCTCACCCGCTGGGTGGCCCTGGGTCAATTCTTTCTGACAACCTCAGCTTCCTCAAGTGTTAAGTGGGACTAATGAGGACGTCCTACGAAGCCCGTCGCGGGGCTTAGTGACAATTTTTCTATAAAACACCCCAAGGAGTGCCTGGCACACGGAAGCCGCTCAACACACACGGGCGTTGAATTCTGACCGGTCTCGGAGCTGGTGTGATCACTGTCCCCCTCCTTGTGTCTCCAGACACCGGGCATGCTTTTAATTCCTTCCTGTTCTCCTGCGCTGTCGTGGTCGGCTGCTCCCACAAGGGGCTGGGCTACAGGTTCGTGAGGAGAAGGAAAAAGAAATAAAACCATAGACTTGAAGCTTAGCCAAGCAACTGAGAAGAACACAAAGATACAACGGGGAAAATAAAAACACTGGGGAGGCAAAATGCAATTTATAAGATAAAATTAATCTATCGAGCTGCCATAACAGGACATAAAAAGCATAAATATACTGCAGCTTGTCTGAAATGGTTTAAGTCCAGGCTCTCAAAAAACTAGGTGTGAGAAAATGAATTCCATAGGCTCAGGCCCACTTTTCCCCCCCGAAGAGAGAGGCCTCAGAGTCTCTGGGTAGCCACGAGAGCGGCCCCTGGCCGGGGCACCCTGGGGTCCCCACAAGAGAGAAAAACACTGGTCAGTGCATACAGCAAGCTCTGGGCAAAGTGCCAGGGCCGCTGTTGGGGTGGGTCACCTTTGCCATAAAAATCTTTCCTTCCTGAAGTGCCCCCCCCGCTTCCGCCCCACACTGATGCGTTTCTTCTTCTGCCCCCTTCCCGGTGGACACAGAGTGCTCAGAGGGCAGAGGCGATCTCACTTCTGTGTCTCTGTCTCTGTCTCTCTCCTACACCCAGTGCATGAGGCTGGAACACAGCAGGGACTCAGGGAAGATGCACTGAATGCATGAACAGATGTCTGGATGCGTGGATGGAGAGAAAGTGGGAAAGGAGGGAGGAAGGAGAGAGCAGGACTGCCAAAGCCCCAACTATCTTGAAACCTCCACTATGGCGAACCCGAGAATCTAAAGATACATGGAAAACACCATCGGCTACAGACCACCAGAAAATCTATACGCAGGGTATCAGACGATAGGCCGTATGAAGCAGTGAAGGGCACAGGCTTTGAAATCAGGCAAGGTGGTTCAAATCTAGCTCTGGAAGTTAGTGGCAGTGTGACCGTAGCCAAGTCACTTTACCTCTGAAACTGTGGCCCCAACGACAAGCGGGGATAATTACTGCTCCTGCCTCAAGGGCAGTGAAGAAGCAACTAGACAGTGCATCTAACGTGGGCAGTGAGGCCCAGGACGTGTCTCATCACTGACACAGGAAGTCCAAGACGCCCAGTCCCCGCCCAGCCCGGAACCACCCTGACGATCCCCTGACCAGATGCAATCTCCTGCCCCAGAAAGCAAACTCTTCGATGGCAAAATCCCAAATAACCTCGATCTCCTCCCTGAACATGAACCTTGCCCGGCATCCTAGGGACCTGGACCACCGCCCTCTGACACCACCTCTCCCGCCCCAGGCCCAGTTCTGGACGGTTCTTTCCCTCATTCCTGTTATTACAGACCTGGCAGAGCGTGGGTGCCTTTGCTCCTCGCAGACCCTTCCAGATCATGATCTCTTCCCTAAACGCTTCAGCTCTGTGGCTCACGCTGCCAGGCCGTAGCAGCAACCACCCACCTTGCTACAGTCCCCACGGTCCCAATCCATCGAATCCTTGAGACCCCAACAACGTGGCTCCTAACTGCCCTGCTTGTCCACACCACCTTACCGTAGAACTCCTCACGGCTGTCTGTTCCTGCCGTCTCGGTTCCTTCCTCCACGGGCTCTCTGGAAGTGGGGCAGGAAGGCCCAACCACGCTGGAGGTCACCAGGGATGGCATCCCATTACTAAATCCCAAGGCCAATACCCCATCCTTGTCTTACTTATCAACAATATTCGACAGCGAGCCTGCCCTTTACCCTGCTTCCGGATGCGTCCTCTTGTGGCTGCCTCCCTGTCTCTCTGGCCGCTCCTTCTCCATCCAGGCTCTACTTACTAGAGTCCTAGTCTCAGTTCCGGGATCTGCTCACCACACCTCCAAGTCTAAGAGCTTCAAACACCAGCAATATGTTGGTATTTGCTGAGTTAACAGCCTTAGCCCAGATCCGGCCCCTCGACTCCAGACTCCTGCATTTCCAAGTGTGACCTGACATCTCCATGGTGACAGTCAAAGGGCGTTTAAGTCAGTCCAAACCCAGATGCCCAACGCCCACCGGAGCCTGCCTCTCCTGCGGCCTGTCCTGCCTCGGCACAAGACGACTCCGTCATTTGATGACACATGTGACGGGTGATCCTTTACAGCGCAGGTCGGCCTAATTCTCTCCAAGGGCCAAATTCGGAATATCTTAGCCTCTGTGAGCCACACGGCCTCCACCTGACTCAACTCTGCTCTCGAGCACCAATGCAGGCACAGACAGGACACGAATGAAGGAGTGTACATGTGTTCTAATAACACTGAAAAACGGGCAGCGAGCAGGGCCCAAAGGCCGCACGTTGCCAATCCCTGCTTGAGAGCTGCAGCCGGGTCATGGGATCTGCTGCTCCAAACCTTCCAGCAGTTTCCGGTCTTCCCTGAGCAAAAGACAAAGCCCTAGAACAGCCCACGAGGGCCCCCGATGTGCTGCCCCCCGACCTCTTTCCCTCTTGCCCTTCCTCACTCCTCGCCACCCACATAACTGGCCTTCTCATTCATCCGACTTCCCAAATTCAAAGCAACACCAGGGCAAAGCCAAAAACACACTTCCCAAAGCTGACTGACTATTCCGCTCATTTCCGCCCGCTTTCCAGTCAAATGTCACCTTGTGAGGAGGGCTCATTCCATGCATGGTCGCAAACCCCACTCCGTGTTCTCCAGGCCCTGAGCCCCGCCTTCTCTCTCTCCACCACACCTGCCAGCTCCACTCGGTTTGTCCACTTGTTGGCTCACTGTCTTCCTTGTCTTCCTCCCCACAACAGGAACGGAAGCTGTACACAGACTTGGGTCACCTGTTTTGTTCACGATCCCCCCAGCCCACAGCAGGGTCTGGCACACAGGAGGATTTAATCACTGGCTATTTGCATAGATCAATAAAAGACTGCTGTCCTTCTTGGTATTGGGTGTTGCTATCATTTGCCTGCGGCACAAGTTCAAGATGAGGAGTGCGCGTGTACTTCTGTGGGCTCCTGAACCCTCCTAAAACGAGGTACGACACTCCCCGTGTGCTCACCCATGCTGCTCTGGGGTAACGACCGTCAGCTTTCTTCAGATTCTTGAAGGGGTGGTGGCCGCAAACCACTGTCACTGGTCCAGCCTAGGGGATGCTGTCACACGCCCCCTCGGACTCTATGCAGTCTAACCTGGACGCATTTTAACCCAGGAGCTCTCTGTTTTGGGAGCTCCGTGAGGGCAGAAACAGCAGATTCAAAGTGGGTGGGGAAGTAGGTCACTTCTAGAGGAAGAAGTAAGGTGAACAGGGTTGGAATTAGCCCTGAGGGACCCAAAGTGATGGAGCCTGGACGTCCTAGAAAACCCCACAGACAAAACCAGAAAGAAAACCTAGATTCAAATCACCCCCAGCCGGGGTGCCCACACACCGCCCCCAGTGAAGGCAGCGGTGACATCACAGGACCCGGGAGCACTGACCAGTCCCCTCCATGCGGGGGCTCCAGAATAAAATGAAAACAACAGATTCATTTCCCTTATTGTGTTTCTTTGATTGTGTTTGTCAAGAGTCAAGATTAATCGCTGTAATTCATAAAATTTATACTTGCGCTTACTGCAGTTCTAAACAACAGGCTGACATCGCGAGCAGCGCCATCGGTCCTCCGTCTCGCTCACGGAGAACACGTTTCTCCTGGTGCTTACCTTTCAGGAGCGTCTCGTCTGGCGCTGGCCTCCCCTCCATCATCGCTTCGGCCAGGGTTAACTTCTGCTGAAGTCGCCTGTTGCGAACTTTAAACTCCGTCAGCTCCCCCTGCAGCTCCAGGACCCGGCCCTGCAGCTGGGTCACCAGGTCCTGGGGGGCGGGCAGCCGATACACATCTCCTAATGACCGGGACGCTTTCATCAGGATGGGCAAGCGGGACCTCCTGGCATCCTGAAGACACACATGGAGAGGACGATGAGTACACGTCACGCAGACCACACCTTCTCCACACCGACCTCCTAACGCAGGATTCAAGCCGCTGGTTCCTATAATGGCATCTATGTTTATCTCCCAGTCTATGGAATTTGTGTCTTGGCAGGTCCTTCCTCTGAGTGGCCGCTGCCAAGCTTTTCCCCGTCGACACCAGCTTGGCCCTGGCCCACCATCTCTGCGGACACGCAGTTGCTCAATATACGGCAGTCATTTCCTTCTAAGAAACATTTTCTTGCTCCTTCTCCATTTCCTCCCCCCGCCCCCACTGCTCGGTCTTAGCCGATCTGCCTTCCGCCCCTGCTAATCCACCAGAACCACCTCTCACCAGGAACCTCCATGGCTACCGACTCACTGATCCGGGAGCTACTGCCCGGGCTAGGAGCTCCTGACCTACCTGGCGTAGACACCTCCATTTCCACCAGCCAGCCCAGCGCCCAGTGCCCAGCTCCTCACATGCCCCACCCGAGTCCCCGCCCCACAGCTACATGGCTTCAGTGAATGGCACCACCATCCATCCCCTCACTGCGCATCCTCATCAAACTGTGCTTCACACTCATCACACACTCTCCCCCCTCGCCGGGCTCCACCGGTCCCTGCCTCCAGGTCATCTCCTCGTCCCCCACCCACCCCAAGGTGCTGCTGGCGCTCACCTAGCCATGGCAACCGCCTCCTGAGCGCCCTCCCCCAACCATCCTTGGCCTATCGAGCCCACTCTCCACACAGCAGCAGGCAAGGTGAACCTACCATTCCTCACCTCTGCTTAAGACTACCGTGACACTTCCCTGTTCCCTTATGACAAAGGGCAAAATCCTTGCCACAGCCTCAACGCAGCCCGAATCGCTGCCTCTCCCCTGCTTCCCCGTGCCCACACACTCTCCTTCTATCAGTTCCTCAGTGTCTCTGTTCCTTCCAGCCCAGGACCTTGGCCTCCCCGCCTCCTGTGTCTATAATACTCTCTCTTGCCCACCCCCACCCCTCTCATAATCCCAATGCATTCATTAGGACCCAGCTCATAGGTGCCTTTCTCTGGAGAATGGGCCTTGATTTCCAAGGCCAGGTCAGGTCTCTCTGTTAAGGACACTCACTGCCCCCTACACGGGTACCATTATACTTAAATGTCTGTGCAATTACTTGTCTATCTTCCGCAACGGCCTACAGCTCCAGGGCTCAGGAACTCTGCGTTTCTATCTGCAGCTTTCAGCACAAGAACACAGTAGGTACTCAACAACTGCTTGTGACATGAACATACACACAATAATTTAAGAGGCCAAATGGGGGTGGCTTTTGAGTGCGGGGAATTTCACATATATTCAAAAGCTAGGGAAAGGGACCACATCTAGAATATATGAAGTACTATTACAATTCAATAATAAAAAACACAATAACTCAATTAAAAGATGGGCAAAGGATCTGGTAGACATTTCTCAGAAGGAGATGGAGTAATGGCCAAAAACACATGAAAAGATGCTCAATATCATTAGTCATCGGGGAAATGTCAATCAAATCACAGGGAAATACTGTCACTTCCAACCCATTAGGACAGCTTACAATCAAAATAACAACATGCGCTGGCAAGGATGTGGAAAAACTAGAACCATCATGTTTCTGATGAAAATGTAAACTAGGAGCAGCCACTTTAGAAAAACAATCTGGCGACTTCTCAAAAGGTTAAATAGAGGCCACCTGGGGGGCTCAGTGGGTTAAGCATCTGACTTCGGCTCAGGTCATGATCTTACAGTTCGTGGGTTCGAGCCCCGTGTTGGGCTCTGTGCTGACAGCTTGGAGCCTGGAGCCTGCTTCAGATTCTGTGTCTCCCTCTCTTTCTGACCCTCCCCTGCTCACGCTCTCTCTCTCAAAAATAAACATTGAAAAAAAATTTTTAAGAAAAAAAAGGTTAAACACAGGACACAGAGTGACGACCCGAGCCCGCAATTCCACTCCTAGAAGGAGACGTGAAAACACACGTCCACACAAAGACGTGTCGCACATCAATGTTCACGGCAACACTCTTCCTAATACCTGAAAAGTGGGAACAGCTCAAATGTCCATCGCTGATGAATGGATAAATTAAATGCGCTCTATCCATACAATGGACTACTGTCTGGCAATAAAACGAAATTGAAGTACTAATACAGACTCCAGCATGGATGCCCCTCGAAAACATTACGCTAAGTGGAAGCAGTCACCAAACATGACATATTGTGTGAGTCCGTCCACATGAAATATCCAGGACAGGCAAATATAAAAAGGCAGGAAGCAGAACAGAGGCTGCCTGCAGCTCGGGCAGACGGGGCGGAATGGAAAATGACCACTCATGGGCCAGGGGTTCTTTCTGCATAACGAACGTGCTCTAACACGGATTATGGTAACGGCTCCACAGCTCTCCGGATGTACAAAACCAAAACAAAACACTGCACTAGACACTCTAAGTGGCTAACTGTATGATACGTGGGTTATGCCTCAATGAAGCTATTACTCTTATTAATTTTTTAAGTGGGAGAGAAGGAACCTGAGAGGAAAACCAGAAATGCGTGGCACCCAGGGAATGCTGGAATCAGCAGGGTCTCCCGAGGAGGGAAAGGGAAGCAGGAGCCCAGCTTGCACGTTCTGGGAGGTGAAATGCTTTCAAGCGCATTCTCCCATGGTACGCAGGCGACCTCTGCATTCCCAGGGCTCGCAGGCTAACAGAAGTCATCGGGCCCGTTTTCCAGACAAAGAACTGAATGCCAAATGACCGGTCCAACGTCATGGGACACGCAGGTCAGAGACGTGGACCTCACAGCAGCTCTTCAGCCTCTACTGCTCAGTTAAGGAAAGTCTGTCCTGAAATTGTAGGGACGAGAACAGGTTCCAGGACGAGAACAGTCTGAGGTGGCGAAGGGGAGCAGTTGGGAGGAAGTGCGTGCCTCGTCAAAGAGGCCTGGAAAGTAACAGTCACTGCCTGGTCCTCAGTCTCCACCAACCTCTATTCTTAGATCCAAAGCTGTGTGTCATACGGCAGGAGAAAAGATATCTGCAAGCACACAAATGCCAAAGCCAATTTCAGGCTGGAAGACTGCCGTCAGTCAACCTAACGCAGCTTCTAAAATAACACCGCACAAAATGCTACCTTATGGACGCGGAGCGGAGTCCTACCTACCATGTCATTACAGATGTCAGGGTGGGACTGGTGGTGGGGGCAGGGCAGGAGCGCTCACACCCCACGCTCGACCTGCACACGCATAGCCACGTACGAGGCACCGGCGGGCACCTGCCACACACTTCATCGCGTCACCACTGCGCCAGCCTCGGGTTCTAGGTCACACCCGGCCCCTCGGAGCCACCGAGCAAGGTAAGCGGCCAGGCCTGAAGCAATCCCGGGTACGTGTGCAACGGTGGTAAGAGGGTTTCTCCCTTGCGGAGAAAGGTATGCTTGGGAGATCCCCGCCTGCCCCTCCGGCTGGGCTTCAGCCTACGGCCCTACTATTCCTCCCTCTGGACAATCTTCTGAGCTTGTATTTCTTCATGTGCAAAATGCAGGGAATGGCCCGCCTCGCTCCTATGCTTCCCGAGAAGATTAAACGTTGTGACCCAGAATATCTATCTAGCACAATCCTGGCACAAATACAAGATGCTAAGAAACAAACCCGGTTGCCTTTCTTTTGAAGACACAGGCAAGAAGAGAACTCCAAACTAAAAAAAGAAAAAAACACATTGTTTTAAATATATTCAGGGAAATTAATAAGTTCATTCGATTCTGCAATTTTCCTGCACAAAGGAGGCTAGCCCCCACATAAACTGGGAGGAAAAAAACACGTAGTTTTCCTAATACACAGGTACAAACCAGCAGGGCTGGGGGCACAGATGAGAGCATTTCTATTCCAGCCAAATTGAACAAATTTGCATCTGGAGTACCGTTAATATAATGGCAGTGTCTTTTTTTTTTTTTGTCTTTACTGATATCTTTAGAAAACCCTTTTCTAGAAATTATAGTTTTGGTGCATAATTTAAAACAATCAAAAGCAATTTTGCTAATGATATATCTAACTCCCTTTGGTATGCACGAAAGCAGTAATTTAGTGGTCAGGAAATAAACTTCCTTCTCCATTCTGATGCTGTGAAGCAGGGGGTACAGCGGATCTCTCAGATACAGAATACTCATCAGGCACAGGGACGCCCCCAGCCCTCACTGGAGCTCGATCGGAAACACGACCCGCTTCTCCACCAGGACATGCACCTCTCCCTGCACCAACCAACCCCAACCCTGTGCCCAGGAGGATGTCAGCGAAAGGTCCCATCCGACACTGCCTTTTAATAATCTGGCATATGTGATGGTATCTGAGGAGCATAGAGACAGTATCTTGACTGAAGCAAAATGCACTCACCCCACAAAACCGGACCCCACCGCTTTGGGCCAGCAGGAGCGGGGGGCCAGCCTAGGAAAGGGTATGGCAGTGCCGCCCCTTAACTGCTGGCTACCTGTGGGCATCCAAATTCTGGCTTCCTCAGCTCGGATAGGTGTTGTAAGGATATGAAAACGTAGACAAAGCTCACAGAAAAGTACCTCTCCGCCAGAAAGTCTGCAGAAGAGAAAACCTAGGTTTTCGGCCTGACTCCCGAAGTCGTTATCCCAATTTCACTGCAACCTACAAAGTGAGTGTCCACCTGGAGATGAAAGTCACACAATTGTGGCACAGTCCCCACAACGGAATTCTACAAAGCCATTACCAGGAAAGACGCTCCCGGTACACAGCATGAAGGAAAAGCTACACAAACAGATGTATAAATAGGACTCTGCCTTTATAAGGAAACCGCATAAATGTCACGCTATATACATAAGTAAGACTGGGCTGGGGAAGAGGTGAAGACAAAACACACACCTCAAGGTAGAGGCCAGTCTAAGTACAGGCAAAGGGAGACACTGGATTTTATATAAATCAAGTGGGATCAGAGGTCAGTTTTTCAGTCTTACATTTGTATAAAATAAAACATGAATAAATAACACACAAACAGGCTTACTCTGTGGGTCCCCCTGGGGAAGGACAGGGGAACAGCGTGCCTCCTGGGCATCGGGCACAGGCTCTCCGGTGGGCCCTCCGTGTGGAACACGGCATCTGGTGGCTTCTCTTCCCAAGCCTCTCTCTTGCCGTCCTGTTGGAACCTGAACGGGTCACCCTCCACGGTCACGGTCTGCACGGAGGCATCTTTCAGCTCCGGCTGGGACGCTTCGCCCGCCCTCGCGAGCGGGGCTGTCCTCAGTGCATCGTGGGGCTTGGGCGACGAGCTGGGTTGGGCGAAATGTCCGACTTCGCCTTTGGGCTGAAGAGCCATTTGCTTGAGTGGCTTCTCCGCGTCACCGCCAAGGTGTCCTGCAGAAACCCCCTGCTCCATGAAGCGTATTCGTTCCAGAAGTAGTTCACGCAGCACTTTCAGAAGGTCAGGCCTGTTTTTCCAAAAGAAAAGGGAAGGGAAGAACACGGTTTTCTTGTGTCCTACCTAAAGTTTTCCCAACGGGCCTAGAGCCTGATTAAACACACTGACTGCCCGCCAAGGGCCAGGACCCACACCAGGGATTTTATCCCAGGTCACCTCATGACAACCACACAAGGTGGGTACTACCTTGTCTATGTCATGGATAAGAGGAGGAGAACTGATGTGACACATACACAGCAAGTGAGGGGCCACGTGACTATACGGACGCAGGCTGGGCCTGGAAGGGCGCAAACAGGCCCGTCAAGTCCCCAAGTGTTCTTGGCAAGTGCAAGGTCCAGCCACTCCCGGCTCCCTGCCTGCATCCAGGAGCAAATACAGCTGGGGTGGACCCCGCCAACCCAGAGGGCCCGTGGGGAGCAGGCCTATCATGGTGCACAGTCTGTGTGCAGGAAGTAGGCGTTGAACGGAGGGACGCTGTGAACCCTCGTAATAGGAAGAGCAGTGGCTTTGAAATCCCACGAAAATGGCTTCAAATCCTAACTCTGCAATTCTTTGGAAGCAGGGTCAGTCTCCCCCCAGGACAGCAGTGAGGATTAAAGGAGAGGGTGTACAGGTAGCAGGTCGTTTCGTGCCCCTGGCCACATGCCCCAGGCTCCTGTGGACCCCAGCTCAGGCTGCGTGGACACCCTATGCACGGCACCGGGAGACACAGACGGTCTGCCTCAAGCACTCCTGGCCTCTCTCTGCTGCACCGGGCATTTTCCAGGGCTCCCTGCCCCCCGACAGCAGGGCAGAGGGAAGTGAGAACCGGCTTACATGTGGGGGAGGGGGCTCCCTCAAGCAGTGGGGAGAGCGAGCTGCTGGGAAACGTCCCCACCTCCCAGCGTCCGGAGAGACGACGCCACGGTGCAGTCTACAGTGTCCCTCAGAGGCTGCCCACAGCTCTAACCAGATCACTCGTGTCCCCTGACTGGCTCTGCCTCTATCCCTATCTTACGCTCTCTACTCCCCAGAGTCATATCCCAAAGAAGCCACTTGTACCCGAGTCCTTACTTCAGGCTCTGTTTTCCCAGGAACTCAGAGCCAGCATGTAGAAGACTACAGGGCAGTTCACAAACTCCCCCTGTGGGTGTTACCTGTGCTAGGCCTGCAACAGGCACGGAGGGTGCGAAACTGCCCACAAGGCTTAGCCCGGGTCGGAGACAGGAATGCAAACATATCACTGCTCCACAGCGTACAAAGGCCAACACGAGCCCTGCGCAGGTTTTAATGGGTAACGAAGCCACGATCCAAGGGGTCCAGGCCAAAGGGAGATGGGACCTTCCAGGCCTGGCAAACAAGCTGAAAACAGCAGAGACACGTTGGAGGGTAAGGGGGTGAGGCGGAAAGCTAGGCAGGGGGAACTGAGGCGGGAGAGGAAAGGGGAGCCACTGCACGGCTCTGTGGCAGTGGCCCGGTCACCCGTGTGCTTTGCAGGGGTGACTCCGGCTGCCGTGTGAAGAATAAACAGAGAGACCTCCTGTCAAGGGGGAGGCGTGAGTACACACAGGAGCCCCACCCACCCTGCTCGAAGCACACGTGACAACAATACCTAACAAGAGCCTATCATGGGGTGCACTACAGGCCTCAAAAACAAGGCACAATTTATCTAAAAGTCAGAAACTGAGGAGGAGACCCACACATGGTAGAGAAAACATGGAGATTTCAGGAGCCAGAGGGCCAAGCAGAGGTGACCGCGGCGCCCCACGGGGGGAAGAGGAGGAGGGGACACGAAGCTTGCTGTCCAACCAAACCTGCGCACTCAGCCCACTACTGCACAGACAGGCCACAACCCAACAGGCCACAGTTCATGCTCAAGGAAATAAAATCAATAAAGCAACTGAAGATTGTAAAGTAAGTATGTACACGGGCGCTGGGTGGCTCGGCCAGTTAAGTGGCCGACTTCGGCTCAGGTCATGATCTCACAGGTTGTGGGTTCGAGCCCTGCACGGGCTCTGTGCTGACAGCTCAGAGCCTGGAACCTGCTTCTGATTCTCTGTCTCCCTCTCTCTCTGCTCTTCCCCTACACATATACACACACACACACTCACTCTCTCTCTCTTTCTCTCTCAAAAGATGGATAAGCATTAAAAAAAATTTAAAATAAGTATGTGTAAATCATCTAAAAGATAACAGTGAAAAAGCTACTCATTTCAGAAAGAAAGAAACTAGGAGACTGAGGCAGGAAAATAAGGAAAACGGGACTGAAGTGGGCAAGGGAAGAAGGAGAGGCCAGCGGGGTAGCTGGGGTTAACGTGCAGAAAAGGGGTGCGGGGAGGCGAGGCCGGCGCAGTCAGTAGGGACTGGGGACGAAGAGGCCCTCATCCGTGTTGCGCCCTTTCTCCTCTCTCTGCAGACCGGCTCCCTGACTGTCCCCCTCCCGTGTCTCTGCCGCCACTCGGCGTTGAGCCCTAGTGTCCCCTTCCCCGCTGGACCCTCGACCGGCTGGACTCCCGTCAGCTGGCTCTGGGGCACAGGCGACTCCATTCAGATCACACAGCCGCAGCACGCCGAAGCAGGGTGAAAAATAAAACAGCTTGCAAAACAAAATTAAAATGTATGGTGCATTTTTCACTCCTAATATGGAATCATCTAGACTACACAAACCATCTTAAAATTTAGTCAACCCGGGCTTTATCAATATTTCTGGTGCTTTAAGCCCGTTAAACTAAATTTTCCTTCCCTCTCCTTCTCTTAATATAGATTAAAAGTCATGACAATCGCTATTCAGCTAGCCAGGAGGCCTGTTACTCACCACCAAACAACACACAAGAAAGCCCAGGAAAAAGACTTTACAAATGTGTGGTAAAAGGTGGTGAAAGAGGCCATTATAATACACTAAAGTGGGGGTGCTGTTAAATAAAACATTTCAAGTGTTACTTTGCTAGGAATCTGAGCAGCAGATTCATTAAGCCACTGCCGTGATCAGGACCCTTTTAATGGCTCAGTAGAGGGTCTTGTCAGAGGGCCAAACATTGTTGATACGTCCTTCCTGAGAATCTCTGCCACAGAGAAACGGTGTTAAGGGGAGACAAACTGACGTTTGTGACGCACTTAACTGTCAGGTCCTTTAAATTCACTGACCACATTCACTGTTTTTTAAGTTTATTTATTTGAGAAAGAGCATGAGCAGGGAAAGGGCAGAGAGAGAGAGGGAGAGGGAGAATGCCAAGAGGGCAGGCAGCCGGCTATGTGCTAGCAGCTTGGAGTCCAACACGGGGCTCGATCCCCGGAACCGTGAGATCATGGCCTGAGCCGGCATCAAAACACTTAACCAAGCAAGCCACCCAGGTGCCCAAAACTGATGACGTGTAGTGGTCACGTAAGATCAGGAGATGCAGCGAAGCTGACCCCATGTTACAGATGAAGAAACAGGCTCATCAAGATTCAAGATCCCTTAGCAAAGGGGCAGAACAAAGACCAGAACCCAGATCTTTCTGACTCCAAAGAATCACTACCCTCTTTCTAATTTTCTGCACTTCCCTTCTGCTGTGACGTTGCGCTTTGGGTCGTCTGCATGCTCACTGAAATATTTACGGAGCACCTCCCACCTGCCACGTAAGGCGGTGGACGTGCCTGGTGAAAAGGAACCAAGGGGCTCACGTTTCATTAAGAAGATAGACGGACATCCACACATACGTCAATAACTAAATAAGGCTGGTAAGTACGCAGAACTGAGGGCGGGAGTCTGAGACCGTGTGTAGAGGCAAGGTTTGCCGTTAGGAGTCAGCAACAGAGCTGATGTCTGGCCGAGGCCCCACCAGTCACACATACACCTAGGAAAAGAGTGCTCCAGGTAGAGGGAATGGCTACTGCAAAGGCCCTGAGGTGAGAACCAGGCTGGATGTGTGAAGGGCAGAGAGGAGGTCTGTGCGGCTGGAGCTCGGAGAGCAAGACGGGTAGGGGATGCGGACAGAGGACCAGGGGGGCGCCAGGTCGGGAGGCTCTGACCTTACCGTAAGGGCAGTGGAAAGCTGCTGGAGGGTTTTAAGCATGGGAGGGACGTGATCTGATCTGAGCTTTAAAAAGATCACTGTGGCATGGGGCGCCTGGATGGCTTAGTCGGTTAAGCGTCCGACTCTTGAATTCCGCTCAGGTCATATCACGGTTGTTGAGTTCGAGTCCTGCATCAGGTTCTGTGCTGACAGCATGGAGTCTGCTTGGGACGCTCTCTCTCTGCCCCTCCCCTGCTTGCTTTCTGTCTCTCAAAATAAATAAATAAAATAAAATAAGTAAATAAATTGATAAAAATAAAAAGGTCCCTTTGGCAACAACAACAACAAAAACCCCCCAAAAACCTCCCTGCAGCCATTCTGTGGAGAACGGACAGTAGAGGAGGCCGTGCTGCCGGAGTCCAGGCGACAGACGGGGGCAGTCTGGGCCAAGAGGGGGTTCCTAACCAGAAGACTGGTGTTTCCCTGACCCGTCAAAATCCGGGATATCCCAAGGGGTCTTTCGTAAAAGACTCCTCTGGATAATTCTCCAACAGCTCCTGGCATTTAGTTGTTGAGGGAAAAGTCAAGTCCCCAGATGTCCACTCCCACATTTATGAAATGGAGATCACGGCCGGCAGCACGCAAAGCTGGCGTGAGGGTGCAGTGGGACCGGGCACGTGATGCCCAGTGTGGGTGCCAGATGGGGGTGCCGACCACGGTCGGGCCTGCGGGAGGGCCCTCGGAGCCACGTGCCCACGCCATAGGCTTCAGTGGTGCACCGTGAATGACAGCTGTCCGGAGAACAAGATCAGGGCGGCAGAGTCAGGCTCGAGTAGGAAAGCCTTCTGTGACACTACAAGTGGCCGGCGTGGCCCGGAAGCCCACGGAACAGTTAGCTGCAGGCCCAGGTCACGGAACCACAGACGTCACAAGCTTGCCTGGCAGGCAGGGTGTTGGCCCAGAAAACGCTTTCTGAAAAAAATGTAACTAGGTCTACATTTTTAAAAATCAAGAGATTTAGAATATAATTTGGAGGCTTCCCCTGGAAGAGTGGGAGGCTCCTGTGCTCGCACCACAACCATCAGAACTAGCAGGGGACACGCCCGCCCCAGTTCTCACATGCCCACTGTGGCCCACTCTTCCTCCCCTTCCCTCCCCCGGCTCACACCGCCCAGGCACATTCTAGGCACTTCCCAGTCTGAGAGCTGCGTCTTCAAGCTCTGATGTAACGTTTGGGACCCTGGCAGGCAGAAAACCCCCCAGCTCTCAAGGGTCCACTATGGTCACCCAACTCCCTGTGATAGTAAACCAGAAGAGGCATTAGACATGTGCCCCCATGAGGACAAAGGCTAGAAAAATGTCAGACGGATGCCAGGGACCGGGGAAGGGGCAGCCTGCCTGAGCCCACAAAAACAGAACACACCAGTCCCTTTTTCAGCTAAAGAAATGTCTATGAGGCTTAGTCCACCAACCATGGGGGACACGGTCGGGTTGCCGGCTCTTGCCAAGAGTCATGGGCAGGAGTTAGTGGCTCCATTTCTCTGTCTACACTGCAGGGGAGGGGAGCACTCTTACTGAACACGCACCACCGCCTGCCATTTTCCTTAAACGGTGTTTTCTTCCCCCTCACGGCTCCCGAGGACGTGGCCAGAGAGGCCGGGCTGAGGGAGGAAGGCACGGCTCCTTCTGGCTCCAAAGCCCGAGCAGCTGTCACCTGTCACGACGGACTTGGAAGAATGTGAAGGGGGGACAGTCTGCTCCCAGAGGGTTAATGTTAAAGACACGAATGTACGGAGCATTTCTCCTTCTTTGTTTCGAGGCAAACATCCTGAAGTATTTCCTCACACGGATGACTCCCAGCAGATAGAATGAGAAGAGAATTTAAGTTCAAGCCCCACATAAAACAGCGAGTCACGACTACCATGGCAGTTTCTAAGCTGTTGCAGAAACTGGAAGAGGCGCCGGTAGGGCGGATTCCTCTCGCTGACGGCCAGACGCAGCCCTTCCCGGGGCTCCCAGGACCGACTCTAGAGGAAAGCTTGCTTTCTCTCCACGCCGGGCTTGCATGAGGCCTTGCCCAAGCCCCCTCCCAGCCACTCATGTGCAGCCTAATTACGTAATTGCTTGACTGGCAAGATTCCTTCCAAAACATTTCGGTGGCCCTCTCAGCTAAATTGCGCAGCCCCGCCATCTAAATCCATTTAGCAAAATGAGTTTGCTCTCCCCTCACGCTGGAGAGGAAAGCAATGCCGGGGCCCCATGTCTACCTGGATTCCAGGAACAATGTGGCCTTCTCGTTGACAAACGGGGCAAGCAAGTCCAGGGGGTCGCCGCCTTCTAGCCTCCAGTCTCCGGGGCAGCCAGGCTTGCGGACTCCATCGTAATCTAGAATACTGGAATCTGTGTGCCTTAGATATCCATTTTTGCAGCCTCCTTTGGAATAATCCCCCACGACCTGCAAATCAGAGCACTTGGTCAAAATGCGGACCTTGGAGGAGCAGAAGGGGGTGCGTGCAGGAGAGAGAGAAGACAGAGGCACACAGTGAACAAGCAGTGCAAGCAGGCCAGAGGGAAAAGGAGAGGGCAGAGAGTGAGATGGACGGTCCACACTCGTGCCCTGTGGCGGAGACACGCTCCCACTGAGCCCAGAGAGGGCTACATCACTTCTCCGCCCCGTCGGTTCCCTCATCCACAAGATGGGGAGAGGAATGCCACGTCCCCAGGTGACCACAAGAATAAAATGAGAGGACTGGCTCACCTGAAGTCCTGGCAGTGCCCTGCCCGCCATGCATGTGTCCCCCCCCCCCCCCCCCACGGCCACTCCCGGTAAGTTCTTCCTAAGAAGGGACCCTCTGGACATCTATTATCTACTTCTTGCAATGTATCCTTCCCGTTATACATCAGAAAGGCGACTTACTCTTTACAGATACATCCTAATTAACATGACTTTGATTTGTCTCATTAGGAAAGAAGAGCGTTCCTAACTCCCAGGGAGATGTTATTTACGGATCCACTGTCTTGGGTCACTGAGGGCCCCAGAGGAGTGGTACCAAGGATGCATCTAGTTAAAGCTTGTGCTGGGCATGTCTTGAGGTGCTGCAATTAGCATTCTTTCTCCCCCTTTCCAAAGCTGTAAATTTCTTCTACCCATCTATAAATAACTCCCCTTGACTTCATTACTGCTGGTGATATACACACTAGCCATCACACCCTTCTCTCACACTTGTAAAATGATTAAGATTTTTAAATGGAAGACAAGACCCACACAAATGAGCTGTTATTTATAGGGTCTTGTTTGCCACCAATCTAGTTATTACATCCATCTAAATAACAACTTCCAAGGAAGGAAAGTCTGGGAAATAATAATAAAAAGAGTGCTAGGGTTTCCTGAGCACTAAGTACACACCCTTCTGTTTAAGTACCACAAAAACTCCATAAGGACGTATTAACTTCCCTGATGGAAAAACTCAGGCTTAGGGGTTAACGGAGGTCATAAAGATTCAGGCCAAGACTTGAAATCGGCGTCCATCAGAACTGCTCTGCTTTCCCGAACCATCTACCGTTTAATGCTCTCCCGTTCATGACTACGAGAACCTGAACACCTTGAAGGTTACGAATGCCAAGGCTCTGCCGTCCCATCTTCCACCACGCCCCATCTTTTGGGCTCTTTCAAGTTGGGAGAATGTCTGTTCCAAATGCCCAGTATCAATGTGACTGGAGGAACATTCCACGTGGAAGGAGGCAAAGTCCCAACAGTGCCCAGACGACACGAAGCTGGGTTCCAGACCAGGACACCGGAAACGGCCCCTGAGAAGGGAGTCCTCACACTCTAATCAGGATCTGGGCCTTCAGGTCAGTCCAGAGACAGGGGCCCTCATCTCAACTCCGTCCCTGACCTAATGCTGTGTCCTGGAGAAATCCCTCCACTCACAGGCCTCCATTTCCAGTGCGTGAAACAAATGCATCGGGTTAGATCACTAAGGATCTAACATCCAAAGCCTGTTATTTATTCTTTTACAACAACCCTGTTTTTACTGGCAACACTACGTATGTCTTCCTGTTTCCTGACGGGCTCTACCACCCCGTCTGCAGTCCGAGAAGGAAGAGACCTGGTGCCTTCGCTCCCCACTGGCCCACGGCAAGCACTCGATACAGGCAGAAGGAATGGAAGACTGGCCTGGGCACCGCGAGGGGAGGATGCACTAGGAGCGGACTGCCGCGTTCCTACCTTGCTGTTCTGCTCCAAGTGCTGGTCACGCAGGAAGTCCTTCTCGTCATCCTCCCCCGTTGTGGCCGTGTCCTCGTCCTCCTTGCTAGCCAGAAGCTACATGGAGCATGGAATGGTGTGAAAACGCAACCCAAAAAAGTGCGCGGCATGAGTATGTATGAATAAGTCAGCGATGTCTTTTTTTTTTTTAATGCAAAACAAAAAACAAACCAAAAAGGACGCAAAAACGAATGCCAAAGCCAATGAAATAAAAATTAACCGAAATTAGAGACACTGGTTCTAGCCAATCACACGCAGCCGCCTAGGATCGGGCACAAATTCAGGACGAACTCCCCAAGAAATAACGGGAGCCACCCCCTGCCCTGGCAGGGCCTTCCCCGAGCTGCTGTGAATTGAATACGTTGTCTGCTGTGCCGCTGCCCTTCTTGCCGTTGCTAAATTCACTTTCAGATTATATAAAAGTAACAAGATTTTGGGGAAAAAGCTATTGATGGAATTGAAAATATCAAACAGCAAGAAAGCAGTAAATGAAATTTATGCTCTGCCCGATTTATGCACCACTTCTGCTATTTAGCACAGCACATAAACCTCTTCTTGGACTGTCACACATCGGAGACAGACAGGCCCAACAATGCTGTCATTCCGCTGACCGAAAGTCCTCGTCCCTAATGAGCAGAGTATCGAGCTTGCCTGACGGTAACTTTATGCTTTGGGAACGAAGAGCAGCGTTTTATAAAGACTGCATAAATCCCTGATGCCTTAAAAGTGTCCACATCCTACACTCTCCAGAATGGACAGTGCAACATTCCCGAGACGGCTGGATCTCAGCTCTCGGGGAAGAGAGAAAATTCTAGTCCTGCGACACCTGGGCTAACGAAATCAAAATGGAGAGGAGAGGTGGCCACACCCAGGGAGGTCGTCAGTCAGAGCTGTTTCAAAAACTATACTGAACCTCTCATCACCGATGAAATTGTAAGTTCTGCACTGACGTGTCACTTGCTGAGTCACTTGCCGGGCAAGTTGGACATGAGATTTTTAAGGTTCTGTCTCTGTAGTTTTATTTATGAATTCCTACATCCAGTCCATAATTTTCCCACACCAACTTAAATTTTTCTGATCTTCCTTTTATAGGAAACCTTTATTTTGGAAGAAAGCAAACAAAACAAAGCAAATTGGCTTCTTTCAGTCATTTTCTAGAAAACTTTCCAGGACTAGAACACATTCAACCTAGCCATAGCCAAATCTGCAATCAGGATCAAACAGAACTGACGGTCTCACAAATCAGAGCTTCCTAAACTATGAAACATTAAACACGCTGGCCGCGTACGCAAATATTCACGGCGGCATCAGAGTCTCTACGTGTGGGCGAGCGGCTTCTCTCCCGCTACTCTATCTTCCCTCGTTATTAAAACGTTCTCAAGTGATAAAGACCAACCGGGCCTCTCAAGCTTGGTGGTGGGAGTAGAAGACGTTAGACTCCTGTGGAGGAAGTCCTGGCAATTTCCTGTAAAATGAATAAACCCAGGACCCAGGAATTCCGCTCGTAGGTGTTCATCAGGAAAAATGAAAACATAACGATCCGCACGTGAGTGTTCAGATCAACTTTTATCATAATATCCCCAAACCAAAACAACGCAAATCAGCAGCAGCAGGATGAATAAACAAATTCAATACATTTACGCCATGGAATCCTCCTTAGCAATAAAAAGGAACATGTTGTTGGTTCGTGTAACAACAGGGATCAACCTCAAACACAGAATGCTGAATGAAGGACGCTTTACACAAGAGGCTGCTCGATGATTCCAGTTCTGGGAAGGTCTAGTGCAGGCAAAACTAACACGTGGGGGTCAAAAGTAGAAAATGGGGTGGGGAGTGTCTGGGTGGCTCAGTCGGTTAAGCAGCTGGCTTCAGCTCAGGTCATGATCTCATGGTTCATGGGTTTGAGCACCGCACCAGGCTCTGTGCTGACAGCCAGCTCAGAGCCTGGAGCCTGCTTCAGAATCTGTGTCTCCCTCTCTCTCTGACCCTCCTCTGCTCACACTATCTCTCTCTGTCTCTCAAAAATAAATAAAAATCATTTAAAAAAATTTTTTAAAGTAGAAAATTGGGGGCCCCTGGGTGGCTCAGTCGGTTAAGCATCCACTTTCAGCTCAGGTCATGATTTCACGGCTCATGAGTTCGAACCCCACGACGGGCTCTGTGCCGACAGCTCAGAGCCTGGAGCCTGCTTCTGATTCGGTGTCTCCCCCTCTCTGCCCCTCCCCTGCTCGCATGTTGTCTTCTCTGTCTCTCAAAAATAAACAAACATTGAAGAACATTTTATTTAAAAAGTGGAAAAATGGCTGGGAGTAGCAGCGAGAACCAACGAGAAGGGACACGAGGGGTCTGGAGGAGGTGTGGGTTACACAGGTATGTACATCTGCAAATGTGAGCAAACACAGACTTACGATTTCTCTATTTCAATGTACATAAATGTAACCTTAAAAGAAAAAATAACTGTTAAGCACATACTGAAGTTATGACATACGTATTGAAGTATTTCAGGGGAAAGACACCAGAATTTGTAACCTACATTAAAGGTATCAAAAAGATCAGATGGAGTGACCACGGAGACCTGGGACATGTTAGCAGGAGAATCTAGGTGGGGAGTGTGTGGGGGCTCACGGTCAGGTTCTTCTCACTTTGCTGTGCGTATGTTTTTTCAGGATAAAATGCTAGGGGAAAGTCTCTCCCATCTTTGAAAAAACAAAACAACAGCATTCTCCCTCTGGTCCCCCAACAGCTCTGGTCACTGAGCGTTCTCAGCCTTGCTCCAGGCTTCTTGAAAGAACTGCCTATCCCCGCCTCCAGCAATATGGCTCTTGTTGCTGACATTCTCTAGAAACTGCACGTGAAAGGTCCCCAGACACTGTCCAACACAGGAGACAGAAGCCACACGGGCTTAGGGAAGAGGCACAGAGAAGCCCGTCCCTGACCCTACGGATAAAGGAGGGTCTCCCGTAAGTTAAGCTAAGCAAAGTATTGTTAACCCACGTCATTCCCAGTTGAAATACCAACACATGGAAGCCATTCTTCATTTCCAGAACCACAACCGCACCACTACCCACTACAGTGAAATCAATATTAACTTTTATTTCTCTTTACCTCTCCTGACTTGGTCAAAATTAAAAGTAAACTCAATTTCCAGCAATGGCCAAGAAATGAAATGTTGTGGACAGAGAGAAATGTCCCTCACTCCACACACGAACGTCTCATTGACAACTTCTCACCGTTTTTTTTTTTTTTTTGTCTTCTGACAGCACTTGACCCAAGAGGACATCCCCTCCCTAAAGCATCGCTCCGTAATGTCGGCCCCGCCCTGGTTCTGGCCTGGCCTCCTGGCTTATTCTTTCATGATCTGCTTTTCGGGCTCTCCTTCCTCCTCCAAGAAGAAATGACCCTTGACCCCGAAAGAGCAGGCCGGACCCCGGTCCGCTCACTCCCTTAGCACACCGCGCTCTTCCTCCGCAGCCCTCCTGGCCCTCGGGGGCACCTGCCCCTCTGCTTCTGTGCCCGAGGCCCGCGTCCCCGTTCAGTTCTAACACGCGGGTGCACAGGAAAGCACCTGCTGAAAGAACATGAACGAACAGAGTCGTTCAAAATGAGAGCTGAGGCCACAAGGTACTCGGGACTACCTCTGGTCCTGCTACCCCCAGGGTGTCCCTCAGAGCAAGAGAAGCTCATGACAAACGTGGACTCGCAGGCCCCAGGCCAGGCTCACTGAGCCAGAATCTCCATTTTAACAAGATGCCCAGGAGAGTTACAGGCACAGTGACCCTGAGCAGCTCCACCCCGTGGTGTCACGGAGATGACACTGAACAGAGCCAGAAGAAGGCTGCAGGTCCAACTCTGCCACTAACTTACTAAGAAAATTAAGTTACACTGGGGCGCCTGCGTGGCTCAGCTGGTTAGCATCTGACACCCAGTTTCAGCTCAGGTCATGATCTCACCAGGATCATGGTGAGTTTGAGCCCTGTGTTGGGCTCTGCACGGACAGTAAGGAGCCTGCTTGGGATTCTCTCTATTTCTCACAACCCATCCCCCACTCATGCTGTCTCCGTCTCACAAAATAAAGAAATTTAATAAATTTTTGTAATTAAATTAGCTGTTTTACTGAGTGCCTACTATATGTCAGGCATTGTGCTGAGGGCTCTTTATGAATCATGGAAAATTCACAGTAACCTATGAAGTCAGACTGTTAGAAAGCGCCTCCTTTTAATGAAATTAAATCTGCTTCGGACAAACGAAATTGTATTCTATTACTTGAAGCAGAATTCAACCGGCACCTTCTACTGAGTACCGTGTCGGTCCCCTAGAGTCACACAAGGTCAACTTCTAATTCAGAATGACAGCCCTCCCAACACCTGCGTTCAATTTAATTATGCCCCTCAATCCATGTTTTCCCTCCAGGTCAAAAAAAAAAAAATCTTAGTTTTCTAGCCATTTCTAAAGATAGTGATGTTAAGTAAACAGTCATCACAGAGACTAAGCCCTTCTGCGCCCTGACGCGTCTCCTTAGAGGGGACAGCTGCACACGTCACCTAGCTCGTGGCCTGCCCGCAAAGCAGGCCCGGCACCCTGGCTGCCGGCTGCTCCAAGCACCGTGCATCCATTCTCAGCCACGTGCTCCGTAATCCGTAAATTAATAACCAGTAAATAAACGTGAAGAAATAGCAACCCCCGATGTGAGACTATTTTACGGCACTTTTAAAACCAAAGGACACCTGTTCTCAGTCTTTGGTTTGTTTGGCTGGTTTTGAAGTGAAAGGCCCCCACGTGGGAAGGAGCGCGGCCTGAAGCAGCCGGAGGGAGCCCACGCCAGCGCGGCCATTTTGAGAACAGACCTGCCAAACCGCATCAAGGGCCTCCCGCTGTTATACCCTTTGTCGAATTAAAAGTTGCAGGGGGAGGATACATTGAAAATAAATTATATGCTTATTTCATACCTGTGTCTATCTACGTCTGTACTTTTGACCTAGAAATTACGTATCTGGGAATACAGTCTAAGGGGGAAAAAAAATTCTAAACCCAGAAAAAGATCTGTGTTCAAAGACCCCCATCAGGTAATTTAAAAGAGTGAGTGGCTGGAAACCGTCTACATGTCCCACGATAATGAGGGGCCCAGTTCAATGTCAGAGCCGTCACAGGCAAAGTAAGATGCCGCACTGGAACGCAGCGACTGGAAATAAAAACAGGAAACGAAACCATATGTGCGTTGTGGGCCACGGGTCCATCTGCGCAAACAGGGAAGGAAGGATTCCAAAATGTTAATTAACTATGTGTGTTTTAAAGTGACAGGATCCGGGTAATTCCTTTTCTCTATTTTAACCCAATGCTGCGGATTAATTAAACACTAGAGAAAAATACTGAATTTTAAAAACAAACAGAGGTTTGTTTCCCACCATTCTCCCCCTCCTCCCGCCCCAGGTTTCCTGATTTACAGGCTCCCCGGAGCAGGAATGGGGCCCAGCCCCCACTCCACAAGCCCGGCTGCTCAGAGAAGGCTGCGGCCAGCCTGGGCTCTCCAGTCCTCCGCACAGCAGAACCACACGCCCCCCCTGCGGTACGGCGGCTGCCCCTCTGGCAGCCCACCCTCGCCCCTGCGACCTTTCCACTCGAGATCACTGTGGGAACAGCTTCCTCCCCTGCAGACCTTGGGATCCCCCCACCCCTTTCCGGGGAAAGAGGGGACGCTGCTACACAGGACGAATCTATTCATAGGGAGCATCAAGTTGAAGTGCAATCTGACAAATGACTCAAATCTGAATCAGCTGGTTATTAAGATCTCGGAGTGGGAAGAGGAAAAAGCCTCTGTTCCCCAAAGGACATAATGGGACATTTAACAGATTTTTTTCAAAGGGCAAATGAACAAACAAACTCGCCATTTATGCTCAAAAGAAGTAGGTGAAGAATGAGCTGCTTATTAAAAATGCTGCCTTGGAGAAAACAAACCAAGAGACTTGTTTCTCCCTAAATGGATCGCGGATATTCTTAGTTTCCAAAATTATCTGGAGCCCGGGAGGCTAAGATCAATAACATTCCCTCTCAAAGACAGCAGGTGGCCTGAGCGAAGCATAAATACCTGTGAGGGGCTCGCACTTTGAAGGTGGGAGGAGACAGCTCCAAGGCTGATGGATCCTTCCTGGCATGTGGCAATGAGCCCTTTACTTGGCCGGCTGGGGCTGGGCTGAGTTCAAGACAACCCTAACCAGGAAGACCGAGGGGGCCCAGGGGCCCAGGACCCAAGAACAAAGGTCCTCCTGCACCTCATGGTCAGTACAGCCCCAGTCCCTGGAGAAAGGCTTAGCAGACGCCTGGGGCGAGCCTCTTCCCCCGGGGGAGTGAGGCCAGTTCTGGGGTAAAGGGAGGAACGGGCTCCTTCTCAGTGACACAGCTTCAGGCCCCGCTGTTGTACAGACAGGCCAGGCCGAGGACGGAGAATCGGAGACCCGACTGTCACCAGGCTGGACAAGGCCGCCCTGGTCTCTCCGCAGGGCTGGACGGCTAACAGAGTGGGCCTCTCACTCGCCCCACGGGTACGCAAGACCAGCAAACCACATGCTCTTTGTGGTCCTCGCAGAGACACCATGATTTAACCTTTCATGGCCCTTCCGGGCTTTCCAAGGCCACCAGCAGAAACCTCCCACGGCCGGGAAGCTGGGCTCGAGGGCTCTGCTGGCACGGCTGTGCACGCCCCACCAGGTCCTCCGTCCGAGGCAGAGCGCAAGAGCTCCGGCTCTGTGTGCAAAGGGACGGCACACATCCAGTCAAATCCACCAGTCCAGAGGCCAGGAGTGACAAGATGCACGACATGCAGAAGATTAATACAAAAGTAAATGAAAAGTGTGTTTACTTTTACTCATTTGCTTTCTGACGTTAACAGATCCATTCGTTAAAGCTGCATCTACACCACCCAAATTACCTGGGTGAGGCGGCCGCTCTCCGGATCTGTGCGAGGCCCTGCCGCCCATCCGGATGCGCCATCTGCAGCACGGACCCCAGGGCCCGACCCGGAGTCAGAGACATCAAAACGTGCCTGACGTGCCCACGCACACAGGACCCCGACGTGAGGAAACCTGCTGACCTAGCCTGGCCCTCAAAACCCCATCCAGAAGCGGGGCTCTGACAGAGGCCTCCTCGGGACGGGGCGGCCTGAGGACGGTCAGGGGCTGGTCCTGCTTTGTAGTCAGCACATAACACGAACGCTTCCTCTTACCTCTGTTTTCTCTGTTGACTCAAGCCGGTCACCTCCCTGGAATCCCATGCAGGAGAGATCAAAAACGAGTTTCTTCAGGTGCTGGTTGTCTGCATACAGTTCCTTCACCAGCTGTATAAGGTCACCGACCTGGGAGATAAGAGCGGAGACTGAGTGGGGCATCACCAGTCAGCCTCGGTGTCCCCGGGCCCCGGCCCTGCACGCAGGCCTTTGTCCTGATCCCAGTCATCAGGCTACATGGGGTACAGAGTTCTAATCCCATGGCCACCACTTCAAGGCAAAGTGGTCCTGCGCTAAGCCTCCATTTCCCCATCTGTGGAGTGGGCTACTGTGGGAATTGAACGTGATCACGGTCACAGTGCACTGAGGACCCTGGCACCATCTACGTGCCCCACGAGTGACAGCTAACACGATCTGTCTTGTACTTGGGGCCCTCCAGAGGAAGAGCCCCCGAGACTGACACTTCTGAGACTGCGTCAGAGTCTTCTTTATAGCATCGACCTTCTTCTCTGTACACCTATGTAGCGATGTTGCTAATAATAATCGTCTTCAATTACAAAGCAATCTACAGCTACGAAAATACTCCCACAAGCTTTAGTCATTCATTCCTTACAAAATTCCTGAGGAGGTGGACAGGCTAGAACGACTATTCCCATTTCACAATGAGGAGCCGCTATACAAAGAAGTTCATTGCCCAAGGTTCCCGAGCTGGGGATGTCTAGGGGCTCACATGACACATAAGGACAGCCAAAGTGCCTAGCCATGTGGGGAAGGGTAGCTGCCCCCACAGAGGCAGAGCGGGCCTGGCGCTGAGCCCCAGAGCCCCCAGACAGGGCTTGCTGGACCAGCCTCATAAGCATTCGCAGACCCCACCTTCACTCCCTGCAAGCGTCCAGTCCCGCTGGCTAGTCGTTTCGCAAAGACTTCCTAACGGAGGAATCATTAGCCCCTCAGATAAAGCGGGAAATCCCACCCTGACTACATGCAGCGGATGTCCAGCCTGGACCCAACCCTCAAGGCTGTAGTGAGAACGGAACAGTCTGACTCTACAACCATCAGCTGCTGAGTGCCAACCACGTGAACTGTGCCCCGTCCTTACACACGGTCACAGGGGCTGTCGGCCTTCCCCACCTTCCTCGGCTTTGCAAACTAGGACGCCTGGGGCCCCTGCACCACTCCTCCCAAAATACTGAAGAATTTTAACTTCTCCTTTTGACTTTTAGTACCTTACACCTACTTCCTCTCTTGCTGCTGAAAAAGCACCCCCTCCCCCCACACACAACTAGACAAGCTCCTATTCATCCTTCAAAACCCACTTCAGGCCTCACTCTGTTGAAAAACTTCCCCTGATCAAGCGAGCATCCCCCGACCCCCAACAATTAACCTCTCCTCCTCTTCGGCCGCCTACCTCAGCGACCCCCCGCCCTCCACGCAGTGATTACCGGCTCACGCATCTGACTACTCTGCCGGAATGTCAATTATTCCAAGGCAGAAACTGAATCTGTCGTGTGTATGTGATAACTTTATAGTAAATCACAGTCTCCTGCGAGCTCATGCTCCCTACTCTTCTCGGCAGTTCTTAGGATCCTGAAACACTAAACCACTCTAATCACACCAACAATCAACAGATTCACTAACTTGGTTTCTGGTTTTAAAACAGATTTACTGATCAAACCTGGACGTTTATTCCAGGTATTAACTCCCACCGTGTGTTGTAGGTACTGGAAAGTCAAAAATAAATAAGAGGCAACCACTGACTTTCAGATGCTCACAACCTGAGGGGGACACAGATGAGTAGCCAGATAGTCCCAGGTCAGTACGAGCAGGATGTGGATGCCGTCGGGAAGGAGAAGAGACAGGAAGGCCCTGAGGGAGGGACGGAGAGCGTTTCCTAGAGGAGATCCAGGCGGGGCTGGGCCTCAAGCCTGAGAAGGAGGGCATCCGGCACGGGGGAGGGCGCACGAGGTGACACACGCGAAAGGAGCAGAGACAGGCGGGGGAGAGGGAAGAAAGGAGAGGAAAGGGGCTTTCACGATCTTACACCTCAGGGTCGGGAACCCAAGAGACAACAAATAGCCAATAAAGCGCCTGAAGTGAACAGGCCAGCACCTTTTTCTTAAGTTCTTCTTGAGAAAAATGGTCCACCTGAAGCCGACTGTGCTCTTCGAGGCAGATACTCAGATACGATGTGTGATCGCTATAAAACGAAAATGGTTCTTCTGCAAAAAAAAAGGGGGGGGGGGGGAGGAATGGAGAGAAAAAGAATATTAGAAAGAGATCCTTCCAAGACCGATCCCAGTACAATCCATGTAAGGCGATCTGAGTTGGGAGAAGGTGGGGCGGGGTTGCCCCAAGGGGCAATAAGTACAAATAGGGAGTTAAATGCACCACCTTTGGGGCAAAAGTAACTTTCCCTTTCTCTACAGGCTGACATCTCAATGTACGGTTTCATCGCAGCTGTAGGTATCCACTGTGGCCTTTTCTGAATTATAATTTGCATACGAAGCGTTGAACCCAGGGGCCATTCTGAGTGGCACACGCATACAGTGATTTCAGTTTAAATGGGGGAGGGGTTCTGTTTAAGGAAGAATAGAGGAAAATCAGACGTGGCCCTTAAGAGTAGCGCTCCAGGGAAATACATGTGCCGAGGTGTTTTTCACTGGCCCCAGAGCACTCTGTGGTAGTGGGCACGCCAAGTGCAGAATCTGGCTGCTAGACCTAAGAAAAGAGAATCTCTGTCACCCACGTCAGGGTCTGCTTCCTCTGCAGCCAACGTCACATCTCGGTGGGGCGTGGGGGGCAGTGAGGGAGGCACAGAAGAAGGGCAGGCTACTTACTGAACATCACATGTCCACGAACACGATCTCGTCTAACAATCTGGGCCTAAGAGCTGATCTACTTAACACAGTAGAAAGAGCTACACTCCACAGGAAGATACCTTGGCTCGAATGTGGGCAAATCCACCCCCAGCCCGACCCGAGCCACAGGTCACGACAGCGCTAAACGCAGTTTCAACACAGAACGGCAGCCTCCAGGCTGCATGCGGGGTGCAGACTGTGCCGTGGGTGCCCTGGTAGACAGAGCCCAGATGTTGTGGGCCGTGTGGGCAATCCACCAGAGCAAGGGGATGGCAAGGCCCTGAGGTTACATGGATCTAGAAGTACCAAGTAACAAGAGCCCTGTCGAGGCAGCAAGGCGGCCACCCCATGGTGCACTGGGCCTTTCTGTGAAGGTCAAAGCCAGATGGACACAGACTGGGAGAGCCGATGTTAACACAGAACCCAGAGGAAACCCCGGAAGTCCCCCATCCTTTACTTAAGTTCTACAATTTTCTTCAAGTTCAGCCACGGCCCTCCACGTGGAAAAACACATGCAAGAGAGCACACACCTTCCCGCCTCCGAACTTCACTGATCTGCTCCTCCAGTGGCTTTTGCAAATTCCGGCAGGAGAGCACGTCCTGCTCCAGCTGCTTCCGCAAAGCGGAAATGCTGTTCAGCTCGGCCTGCAGGTTGTTGGCACTTCATAAAACAAGACACCAGAGTTGTTTTTTTATTTAAATTCCAGTTAGTCAACAGGCAGGGTAATACTGGTTTCAGGTGTGGAATAAACAGTGATTCAACAGTGATTACATAGCCCAAAGACACCAGAAGTTTTTAAACAGACCTATTTGTGCTTTACATTACAAAAGCCCGGGGGCGTCTGGGTGGCTCAGTCAGTTGAGTGTCTGACTCTTGATTTCGGCTTGCAGTTCATGAGTTCAAGCCCTGTCAGTGCAGAGCCTGCTTGGGATTCTGTCTCTGTCTCTCTCTCTCCATCCCTCCCCCGCTTGCTCTCTCTCTCAAAGAAAAATAAACCCTAAATAAATAAATAAAATGCA
Organism: Helogale parvula; assembly: GCA_004023845.1. NCBI lineage: Eukaryota > Metazoa > Chordata > Mammalia > Carnivora > Herpestidae > Helogale > Helogale parvula. The sequence goes on along the minus strand of PJEM01008162.1, from coordinate 38,317 downwards.
AAAACCAGCAAGCCTCCCTTTGATTGTTACGTCATCAGTGTTTTTTTTTTCTGGTTACGAAAGTGAATACATATTTATAGAAAATTTAAAATACAAAAGTATAACAAAAATTACCATGATCCTACTACTAGTTAACAGGTGGTAAACTACATTTCTTTTTTTAAGAATGTATTTGTTTTTAAGTAATCTCTAATCCCAACATGGGACTTGAACTCACAACCCCGAGATCAAGAATCGCGTGTTCTACTGACTGAGCCACCCAGGCGCCCCCAGACCCCCTTTCCTCCCAATCTTTTTCCCTGAGCGTTCACTCTTACGAGGTGAATATAATACCTGGTGAAGGATACTGAATTGTGCATTCCTCACTTAAACAGTTCCCCACATTTTTGGAAATTATTTGCAAGCATCACTTTCAGTGACTATATAATACTAACTAGGTAAACTTCCACCATTTACCCAAACTCATCCTCTATTAGTGGACATTCGGGTCATTGCCAACTTTTTACTATAGATCTAAACAGTGAGAAATAATGTAATTGCCCAGAATATTTCCCTGTTTGGCGGAATGCCTCACAAGGGCTTGGGTGTGGACGGGGAGGCTCTCCAGAGCCTGTGTGTCTCCTGCCACCAGGCTTCAGAAGAGGGGACAAGTGAGAAGAGCAAACGTGTCACTCCTGAAAGAGGTAGTACTGGGGGTAAAAACGAGGGGCACGAAGGAAGTAAAAAAAAAAAAAGAAGAAAGAAAGGAAACAAGAAAAGGGAGTTGATAATAGGAAGGAGAGAAGAGCCAACTTGGGGGCCAACAGAACTACCCCGTGATGGGTCAGCCCCGTTCATACATGCCCAGGGGAGGGCACGGCGTCAGATCTCACACCGGGGTCAGCGCACAGCGAGCCGGCAGGACACCAGCAACCCAGAATTCAGAAGAGGCCACGAAAATGCACACCTCCCAGACTCTGCGGGCATCTCGGGGGTGCTGTCCGACAGAGCTTCTGGAAGGTAAAAGAGTTTCGTCTATGCACGAATACGGCAGCCACTGAGCAGCTGAGATGTGGCTAACATTCTGGAGAACTGAATGCTTAGTTTTTCTTAATTCAGATGTAAACAGTCCCAGGGCTCGTGGCCACCGACTTGGGGCAGTACAGACCCACCGGATGGGCCCCGGATTACTACTGACGTGGCACCGGGCAGGGATGGGGACTGAGGGCCCCCGGCTTCCTGAGGAACAGAGACCCCAGCCGACGTCTGAATAACATAAGCAACGTCTCACTGAACATCTCTGAGCCTAAACCCTTTTCACATCCAGGTTCGTTTCCTAAGACCAATTCCCAGCAGTGCCATTACTGGGCCAAAGTACATGACCACAGTTTTGGGGGGCCACATCTCCACGCCCCGCATCAGGCTTCACACTGCCAGTGCAGAGCCTGCTTGGGAGTCTCTCTCGTCGCCCCTCCCCCATGCGCTCACACATTCTCTCTCCCTCTCTCGAAATAAACAAACTTAAAACAAAAGTATATGGACATTTTTTCGAGACTAGCAAAAACACATTAACAAATGAGAAAGTCTCCTTTTTTAAATACTAGAAACACATCACTCTCTGTCCAATGTCTGACCTTCGGTTCCTTAAGAGGATCCATTAACACCTTGAAACTGCGTGCGAATATTTAAGAACACATGGATTTTTCTAAAGAGAGGGTCCCTGAGCTTTCGTCAGATTTCTCAAAAGGGTTAGCATTAGCAGCAACTGCTCCAGACATCTGGGCCTCACACTCAAGCCCCAGTCTCCTCCAGAGATTTCTGCCAGCTCCATCCCGTGAACCACACACATAAATCAACATGTATCGGAAGGAAAATAAACCATTATGTCTAATGGTCTATGCTCTCTGCTTTGACGATGGTTCGTCGTGAAGCTGCCTCCTTGCAGGGGAAGGGGCCTACCAGCAACCTGTCCCTAGTTCCGTTCCCAGACAAGCATAATGATCAATTTGCAAGGCTGATGGAAAACCTCACGGAGGTGTCACTGCGCTCGCTCAGATGCAGCCGTGCTGCAGGGACATTTCAGCAGGAGAAAAAAAGGACACAGTTTCCATGAGGCTCCTGCGAGGATGGTGGAGGAAGCTCCCGGCTTCCCTCCCTCTTCCGTTTTCTGACAGGGTGAAAAGCACACGGCGTCTGCTCCTGCGTCTGTTGTTTGCGTTTCCCTAACTCCAGGGCCCTTTCCAGGTGTCAGGGGTTGATGGAACAAAAGGTACTTTGCCTGGAAAGAAACAAAAGCCTTGCGCATCCTCCTTCTGCAAAATGGGGGGTGGGGGGGGTGCTGGGAGGGACATGAGGAGCCGGAGCCCAGCTCCAGATGGCACTCCGCCACTCCGGGGCCTCAGGCGAGCCCGTTACACTGCCGGAGTCCCGCCTTCCTCATCTGTGACACGGGGCTAGTCCCTCTCCTCCAGGGCTGTTCTGAGGATCAAATGAAAGCTGTGCAGGAAAGAGCTCAGCACAGAGCCAAACACACACGAGACAACCGGACGTGCATTTCCCCCTTCCGTGTATCTGAGCAACTCCCCAACAGGGAGAGGATATTTACAAGCCAAACTTTCTGATTCTCGGGACTTACAGCAGTGATTCCCATCTGGGGACGGTTAACCACCCAAGAGATGCGTGGCACTGTCTGGAGACACTGCTGGCCGTCACGCGGGGCAGGGGAGGGGCTTCTGGAACGCAGCAGTAAGAGCTGAGATGGTGCCAAGCAGCCCACACAGCCCAGGACCCGGAGCAGCCACCCAGGTAAACCGACTTGGCCGGCTGCCCCTGGATTCCCAGCTTCGCCGGCCCTGCCCCCAGCAAGAACGCCCAGCCGCCAAGGCTTCTGGAAAAGGCCCACGTTTACAGAGGGACGCCTACTCCCAGAATCTCATCAGCATGTTTCCATTTTCTCTAAATTCAATTCAGATCAACAAATCTGAAAATTATCTCATCTCTCAGAAGACCGGACGGGGGTGGGGGGCCTGTCCACTCAAAGCTCCCCGCATGGCTCTGGCCGCAGTCACAGGCACGAGGGAAATGGGGCCAAGCGAGATCGGGTCCCACCCAGAGGGGGCGCAGGGTCCCAACTGGGAGGCAGGCCAGTTCCGGACACGCGCCCGGAGTGTGGTGACGCCAGCTGTGAGGGCAGGACACTCGCGGTGACAAGCATCCCCGGCCAGCCTCCTCATGAGGGGAGCCCTCCAGGTGAACCCTCAAGGGCCCCCGGGAGACAGAGGTGGGCCGTGGAAACCGTAGGAAGGCACAGGCGGAGGGCACACAGCCCAGCTCAGTATCTAAAAAGCCTCCTGGGGAAGACCATTCCAGCCAGAGTGAAAGCCTCAGAAGGAGCAGTGAGGGTGGAGATATTTCAACTTTTCATCATGGAGATTTTTAAAGGGACACAAACGAAGACGAGCTAACGCGCCGCTCCCCATCTGCCCCCCCCCAACAGCCCCGACCTCCAGGCAGCCTTGGCCGCCTCCCCACCGCCTCCTTCACTCCCGCACAGTCTGGAGTGGATGGTATCCCCTCCGTAACCACCTGTAACCACCCCACTGTGTAGAGAGGAATTCGTGACGTGAAAAATCACTGAGGCCAACCCCACACGGGCAAACAGAGGCCCAGAGCAGAGTGGGCCACCTGCCTGGGGACACAGAGCCGGAACAGAGCTCTCCTTAACACACGTCACTGGCACCAAATCATTCCAGCAGTTCCATAAAGACACGGGTCACTCCAGAAACTTGCAGGAGCCCCTGGGTCTGGTCACTCACCACCTGTGTAACTTTGGAAAACTCACTCATCCTCTCTCAGTCTTCACGGCCTTATGGAAAATAGGGTAAAGATTATTACCTCCCGGAACAGCCAGGAGGATTGTTATGCGATAATACACGTGAAGGATTTCTAAATCTATAATAAAGCACTATAAATACTGAGTAATTATTGTGATGATGTTTTTATCCTAAGTTCCTTAGGATTAAAAAAAAATCCAAAAATCAGACAATTCTTGATATAAAATATGCTTATCTGATTTAAGTAAGGCAAGCAGCATCCAAGCGCTTTCAGCTTCCTAAGCAAACTAGGCTGGCTTTGCTGCCTCCCACGTTTATTCAGAACACACGTGTCTACATATGTGCGTGATGTCCAAACAGTAACCTTACCTGTCTGGGTCCTGCAGAGATTTTACCAGGTGAGCATAGACGTCCCGCTCCTTCTTTAAGACCTGCATCAGCTCTTCGTAGTCTAATTGTTGCTTTTCCTGGAAATGACAATGGGTGTCTGACATTAAGGGGAGAACTGTAAGAGTCCCTCCTTACATTATGCGAACATATGTGGGTAGTTTCTAAATCCAGCGGAGGTGATCCCGGGGGCCAGGCTGTGGATCAGGCCACAGCGGGAGAGCACCACCTGCAGGAGGAGGGGGGAATGGCTGTCCGTCGGTCCCTCAGAACAAAGCTGGGCGCTGTGCCTGGATGGCGCTGCTATGGAAGGACCATGGCTGTTACCCGACCCACCCGTCACGAAACTGCGTCCCCTCCAAGCGTCTGGCCATCGCTTTCGCACCACCAGAGAGCGCCCCTCCACACTTGCTCCTGCTCAAGAGAATAGATGCTCATCAACCAAAAGGGACAAGGGACTTATGTTAAAACAGAAAAGGTCAAGTGAGGCATTTTAAAGGCATCCGGAACAGAGTGATGCCAAAGGGGTCTGACAGGGATCTCTGGTCTGGTACTTACTTAGGTAACCTTAGGTAACTAGCTAACACCAACGGGTGAAAGTTTGAAGAATATCAGGATAGTTACACAGGCTCAAAACACCTCCAAAGACTTATTAATTATAAAGGGAAAAGAGTAACCATAGAGTCAAGACACCTCGCGGACACCACCTTTGTAAAGTTGTCCAAGTCAGCATGGCCAGTGAGGAGACAAAGCTAAGTCGGAACCATCAGACAGGACCCGATGAGACGATATTCCTGCCTGAACCCAGTGGACTGAGCACACCAGCAAACCCCACCTGAAGGGCACCCTACATAGGACTGGCCTGGACACTTCAAAATTACGAAGGGCACGGAGGTCCAGGAGAAGACCGAGACACTGGTCCAGACTGAAGACTAACGAATCACGACAAAGCCACATGTGGTCCCGGACCAGACCCTCTGGCCGCACGGGGCCCTCCGGGACAAGCAGTGAGCACGGCGAGTCCAAGGCCGAGAAGGCAGTGAGGAGTCTGCCTGTTCCCGGCCTGTGACGGCGGCACCGCAGTTCACAGGACACGTCCCTGCTCACAGGAAACACACACTAAGGGGTCCAGGGGCGACCGGGCTGCTCGTGGGCCTCAGGAAAAGTAAGATCCTTTATTCTTGAAACTTGCCTATAAATTTGAAACTATTACAGAATAAGGGAAGAACGTGAAATAAAGTGAACACGCGTAGACGGTCTGGTGCAGCTCAAGGAAGATGCTCAGGTAATGGGAAGACTGGACCAGCAAGCAGCCCCTGAACTTCCCATCGACCTACGCCTTCTCTTACGGGTAAGGTACTGCCTGGACAGGGGTGGAACCCTGACGGAAACAGAAGGAACACGGTTACTGCCACTAACCCCAACGGTTCGAGTTCTCCTGTGACGGTGTCGTCCAAAAGAAACACAGGTACTTTGTAGATGTCACAGGCACCTCAAGTCAACTTAAAATACTTGTTTTTGCCACTCCTTCAGAACTACAGCAGTCGCTCTTCTCGCCATCTTACTGTTTACCGAGTTAATAAAGGAGCACCATCTCCAAAGCAGATTTTTTAAATAGTCTGATGATGACTGTGTTTCAAAGTAATTGGTTTCCTTACTGACCCTGCACATATATTTTAAGCACTGAAACATTCTTCCGGGAAAGCGATCCCTGGCTTCCGCAGACAACGGCAGGGATGCAGAGGGCAAGGGGAGTTAGGGGCCCCTGGCCCGCGACAACACTGCCGGGCTTCGAGCCCTGAGCAGAACAAGGCAAAGGCACCACCTGCTCACCAAGGGTTTCAAATGCTAAGCCACCAGCTCGGTCATGAGGAGCTAGGCACCCAGACTGCAGGAAATGTCAGGCCCTTTTGTAAGTCACACCACGTGTCCCTGGCACAGGGAGCTCCCATATGCCTTTTGTGCACACCAGCAGTGTCATGTGGGATCCTCTTGGCTCCACCTGGACACACCATGTGTGTCGACAGAGGGTCCTAGAGAAGAGCCCGGGGAGGATCTAAGAGGATAACAAGACAATGTCAGTCACTGTGCTCAATGCTCCCTGGGCATTTTCTGGGGCCTCCCGGTGACCCAGTGAGTCAAGGTGTTCCTGCTCTCCTCATGTGCATGAGGAGGGCTGATGGCGACCCAATGTCAGGTGGAGGGGCAGGGGGTGGAGCCAGGCCAGGCTCTGAGGCCCCAGCTCTTCAGGCCACCCATCAATGCCCCATAATGGACGCAAAGCACTGGGGCGCTTGGCAAGGGAACACTGCCACTGTGAGCCACGCGAAAGGCAGCCAACAATGACCAAGAACATTAAACAACTACTGCTTCTTGCCTGAGCAGCTCAGCCGGTTGAGCATCCGACTCCAGCTCAGGTCGTGCTCTCACAGTGTGTGCGTTTGAGCCCTGCATCGGGCTCTCTGCTCTCAGCAGAGAACCTGCTTTGGATCCTCTGCCCCCTCTCCCTCTACACCTCTGTCCCTCACGCTCTCTCTTAAAAATAAATAAAGAAACATTTAAAATGAGCATCTACCATGAAGGGCAGTGATCGTTAAGAGGGTGTGACTTTCCTGTGTGATCCTGAGCAAGTTCCTCGATCTCTCTGTGCTTCAATATCCACACCTACAAATGAAGGTCATGATTCTATGGGGTGGTGAAGGAGACCAAGTGAGCTAATCTACACAAAGTTCTCGGAGTGAGGGCTGGTGTGAAGTAAACACTTGGTAGTGGCAGCCGTAACTTCTGTCCCCACGTTCTTGGGCTATGCTCGCCAGACACTTTACACAGATCATCTCTAACTGCAACCACGGAAGTGTATTAATGTTCCCATTTCTCAGATGAAAACAATGATTCTCTGAGAGAGAATACGTGTTGGAGGCCATCCAGCTGATGAGCGGCGGTCAGAATCTGTGCCTAGGTATGAGACTTCGAAGCCAGCCATAAAGGGATAGGGGAAGACACGGGTAACATGGACTTCTGCTGGCTGGAGTGTGTGCCCCAGCCCCGTAGCTTAACCAGATGGCGGTGGGCCGAGCCCCAGAGGGCCACCCACTGCAAGGTGAGGCTGGCTCCATGCCCCTCCCCGCCCTCCAGGGCCACCTGCACTTCCCTTCCCCCCGCTCTGCCTTCTCGGTGGAACGAACAGATGCACCTCTCCGTCTGAGCTCCAGAGGAACTATGCCCCCTCTGCAGAGACCGTCATTCACCCCTCTCCGGTGACACACTCCCAAGTACCCTACAGGCTCTGCCAAGGCCAAGTTCTCACCAGGAAGTCTTCCTTGACGGAGAAAAATGCCCCCTTGCAGCGCCCGTGGCACTCTGGTTCATGCCCACCCTGGAGCAAGCGTACCAACCGCCTGCTGACAGGTCCGACGGCCCCGCGTGGGCAGCCACGTCCCGAGCCAGGACCAGCACCTGGCACAGACCAAATGCTGCCACGGATACTTGCCGAGCTCATCATGAAGTGGGTGCACGGAGAACGCAGGGACCAATAGGAAGCTTAAGAGTAGAGATTCCTCTGGATACTTTGCATAATGGAAGTCGGAGTGAGTCAACGTCTTCCTAGAAGCAAATACCTCACCCATGCTAAATAAATGAACTCCTCAGAGCCATCTGGGCCCCATTTCATCAATCACCCACTCCCCTGCACTGACTCCTGCCCCATTAGAATGAAGTCATCGGCTCGCACAGCAGAGCTCACACCCTGGCGGATCCCCTCAGCGCAGAGGCCAAGGGCCAGGCTGCCCAGAGGGGAGCGACAAGCAGCCACCTGCCTCCCTCCTGCCCTTCCAGACAGGGAACAAGACACAGCCCAGACTGGAGGCCTCTCACTTCAAGGGAGAGTATGATGCCACCCACCTGCCTGTGTCTGGCCCTGTTCTCCACAGCCCCTGGCATGACCACCCAGCCCACCCCCAGTCCCCTGTCTCATGGGAAAACTGTCCCTAAAACCCCGGGGCAAGACCCTGGAAGACCGCTCTCTTGGGGAGCCAGCCCCTGGACCCACACTAAACCCGTGTGATTCTCCAGATTCAGAGATTTCAACTGAGAAACCGGAAGCCTGGGATGCGGGGTGCATGTTATGTCAGAGAGAGAGCCCTAGGGCCCAAGACTTCTGCCATCCATGGGGCTGTCACCCTCCCTGAGGCATGGCGGTGACTCAGCTCTCCCAACAAATACTCCCTTTCACTGTGGTTGTTTTGACTACAGGACTCAATGCTGGATTCACAGCTTGCTACTGGGGAAAACCTTGCGTAATACACATACGTGATTTCCAATCCTATCAGCAGGCAAGCATGCACTTCCCCCTTTTACAGATCAGGAAGGCGGGTTTCAGAGAGATGAAGTGACTTGCCCGAGAGGTCACGGAAGAAGGAGACTGGGCCTTCCAACACCAAATCCTGGGCATTTCCTCCTCTGCCCAGTTTCCTTAATGACTCGAAGGAAACGCATGTCATGTACAGACCACAGTCTGAACGGGTAGCAGATATGTAAAGAGAAAGCTTAATGGCTCACTTCTTGGTGAGCAGGGCAACTCAGTGGCCTGGTGGATGGATGGCGTCTACTTTGGAAGCTGTGACACAGCTCGGCCGCAAAGACATTTGTTTTCATACTCGGGAAACTCAGCAGCGATGTCCCAGCCGTGTCAACAGCCCAGCTATAAATCTCCGGCGGAGGCAAGTTAAATATGGTCAGTGTGGTTTACTCGCCGTTCTTCAACTCCCTGGTCGTCCTGCATTAATTCTCAGGATCACACAGTGATTAGAGGCGAAAGAGACTGCCCGGAGTCCACGGAGACCTCATCAGAGCCTCAAGTTCTTTGCAGAAATAGGGAGAGGATAAATCCTAAATCAACACAAACTGACCAAGGGCACAGCAGGAGAAATCCACGTCTTCCACGAAGGAAGAACTACAGTCTGAAAAGCACACCTTTCTCGGGGGGAGAAGAAAACTGTAGGCTGCGCCAATCGGGACGACCTAGAAATGTGTAATTCCAAAACGATCATTTAGAATTCCTCACCCACAATTAGCAATTAGTCTTCCAGAACAGAATTAAAGCCTTTGCTAAAACACTAAGGCATTTTAAGGGCACCTGGGTGGCTCAGTCACTTGAGCGTCTGACTTTGGCTCAGGTCATAATCTCATGGTTCATGGGTTCAAGTCCCTCGTCAAGCTCTGTGCTGACAGCTCGGGGCCTGGAGCCTGCTTCGGATTCCATGTCTCCCTCTTTCTGCCCCTCCCCTGCTCTCACTCGCATGCTCTCTCTCTCTCTCTCTCTCTCTCTCCCTCGCTCTCTCTCAAAAATGAATAGACATTAGAAAAAAATTTTTTTACTAAAATAAAATACTAAGCCATTTTGGAAATTTAAACATCACCAGCATCTACATGTGACTGAAAATGAAACGATGACTTTTCACTTGTGATTCCACACAGTACAGACAGCACCCAGCACAAGAAACCAAAAAAGCAGTGCAGCTATCAAACTAGTGAGATTAAACTGTAAAACTCTCAGCCTGTTCAATACAGCTACAAACATTCCGCTCAGCACTTAGCCATAGTTTACGTGACTGAAATGGGATTTGGCATAGCAAAGTTCGACGAGATGCGTGCAGGTCAGTGAAGACCTGTCCGTCTAAAGGCCCAACATCCCGTAAGTGGGAACAGAGCCGAGGGAAATGTCCTGGCCACCAGGCGCCTGGCGCAGCCCGAAGGTCCACTGCTCTGTGCTGACACTCTCATTCAAGAGACACAGTGGAGCACCAGTCCACCAAAGGTCAGAGGTAAGAAAAAGCCCCCACTGTCCTGTCAGTGACTCCCCTGGCCCGGGGCTGACCTGGGCCGATCCACAGTGCAACAGCTAGCACTGGCTGCCAAACGACTCGCACACCGGCTGTAAAATGGCCACCGACTGGCCCTCCCCAGCCCCCAGCGGCCCTGGCCCCACCCCCAGGGACCTCTCCAAAGTCCAGCAACTGCGGAGTTGGCGCCTGGCCTTGCCGCCGAGTCTGTTCTGAGGGCTGTGCCCGTGCTGCACCCATGGTTAGTTATTCTGAGACTCACCCTTCACAAAACCACAAGTCACAATCAGACCCATTCATCAGGGAACTACTTTGCGTAAGGGTTCTCTGTCTTCTGAATGTATGAACTTAATCAAAGCCAGGTTAAAACAACAACAACAACAACAACAACAAACCTCGGCCTACAATGAGCTCCCTTCCTATCCCGTATCTGGCTGCCAAGTCGCATCGAATGCAAGCTGGGGGTCAGAACAATCTGTATGTATCTCTCATGAACCGAATCATTTATTCACTCAACAAACATTTACTTACTGGGCCATGCACCGGGCTTCACACACGAATCCCAGTCCCCTACGCTGAGGGGCAGCAAGTGGATCCCCTAACACCGACATGAGGACGAGCAGAGCGCTGAGCGCCAGGGAGGACGAGGAGGTGGGCCTACGAAGCAGGCTCAGGGACGGGGACGCTAGAGGGGCACCTTTAGGGATGTTCGGGACTCGCTCAGTGAACTAGGACAGAAAAGCCACTCCAGGCAGATGGGACACCACATGCAAAGGCACAGAGAGAGGCGCAAACACGGCATTCAGAAATCTGCAAGAAGTCAGCTGTAGTTAGAGATGATGGCAAGCGACTGCGGCCAGACCAGGGAGGGCCCGCTGGGCCCGTTTCTGTGTGCATTTGAACAGGAAAGTGTTCTTAGCACAGAAATTCCATAGATTCCACAGTTCTTGAGGGGTGAACCCTGGGACCACAAGTATGAGGCTCATCTTTTTTTTTAAACTTATTTATTTCAAGAGAGAGCATGTGAGCAGGGAAGGGGTAGAGAGAGAAAACCCCAGGCAGGCTCTACGCTGTCAGCACAGAACCCGACACGGGGCTCAAACCCACGGACTGTGAGATCAAGCCCCGAGCTGAAATCAAGAGTCAGACACTTAACAGACTGGGCCACCCAAGTTCATCTCCAGTGAGCTGTGATTTACCAGTTTCCTGCGTGGTGCAAACACCCGGGCTCAGCAGCAGGTCCTGCTCTGTAAGGCGGACAGGCTGAGAGTCCTCGCCCGACCTGTCAGAAGCTCAAGTACAGGCAAGAAGGCACTGGCAGGGCTCTAGACGAGAGCAGACATCACACACGCATCAGGAGGGAACGTGGAACCACATTCGACGACCGACTCTGGTCCAGCTTACCTCGGAGAAGAGGCGGTCGCATGGTGACTGCCGCCAAGAGCACTTTTCTGGTGAGCCTTCACTCCTGACCGTGAGATCCTCCCCGGTCTGTGAATGACGATCCTGCTGCACTGCTTCTGAATCTTTTTCACCAAATTTCTATGGAAACAAATCGTGAGGCAGTTTTCATCAAGAAAAAAAAAAGAAATCTTAACAGACTGTCCAAAACTATTTAAGGGAAGACATTTTATTTTTTCTTCACATTATTTTCCTTGAAAAAAGTTCCATCATCCCCAAATACTAGGCAATCACAAAACTGTAGCACAGCTGCCCGTGTTACTTAGCACCCCCTGGAGAAAGGCAGCCCGCGGGCACAGCGCAGGCAGGGTGGTGGCCCTAATGACAGAGCACCCTTCACACTGCCAAGATGGCCACCCAGCGGGTGTGCAGCACGCAGCCCAGGCCCTGGCCCCATGGGACTGAGTTCCCATCCTGGGTCCCCCTGGGCCAGGGTGTGATCTCTGGGTCTGCTGCCTATCCTACGAGGTTACTGCAGTGATAGACAAAGTGTGTGTCACAACCCAACAACATCCAGTCTCTCTCGAAACATCACAAATTTGACAAAACTTGAACCATCCACAAGGAGACTGGACGTCCAGGAAGAAAGACTGCAAACAGTGTTTTGAGGTGAGGTCACATATGAAAGGGTCCTCGTGATGTCACACAACACAGTTCCCCTCGGGGCGCCTGGGCGACTCAGTCGGTTTAGTGTCCGACTTCGGCTCAGGTCATGATCTCACAGTCTGTGGGTTCGAGCCCTGCGTCGGGCTCTGAGCTGACGGCTCAGAGCCTGGAGCCTGCTTCAGATTCTGCATCTCCCTCTCTCTGCCTCTCCCCCCACTCACACTCTGTCTCTCAAAAAAATAAAGACATACAAAATTTTAAAAAAATACATTTCCCCTCATCGACCCCTTCAGAAGATCTGGCATTCAACAACACGACAGGACTGGAGACCTTTTTTCTGGTCTCTTGGCCAAGTTCAAGCAGAGAATCTATTTCTAATGATTTAAAATCTAGTAACTCCTTAACTAGGCCCCTGTCCACCGTGGGTCAGAAATGAAGGACAAGACCACCTCTTATTCCTAAGCACCTATCAGAACTACTCCATCATGTCAAACTTTTATGAGAAATTAGATCAGCACAAACATGAAAGACACAGAGGCAGTTTTTTTTTTAAAACAATAAAAGCCTATTAAACTATCCCAGGAAAAATTAGAAATCAAATAACCACACTGAATTTCTAAAACTGCTGTAACACAGCTGTGCTTGACTCACTTTTCATTCTCCTTTTTTAAAAGTCCAATTGGGGCGCCTGGGCGGCTCAGTTGGTTGAGCGTCCGACTTTGGCTGAGGTCATGATCTCACAGTTCATGGGTTCAAGCCCTGCATCGGGCTCTGTGCTGCCAGCTCAGAGCCTGGAGCCTGCTTCAGATTCTAGGTCTCCCTCTCTCTCTGTCCCTCTCTTACTTGGGCTCTGTTTCTCTCTTTCTCTCAAAAATAAATGAAAAAAAAAATTTAAAGTCTAATTATACATATGCGCTGTTTAACAAACAGCACAGCACGGCCTCCGGGAGAACACCAGCCTCACCTCTTCCTTCCCACCTCCGGGCCCCACTCCCAAGAAAACACAACCCCCAGCCCTCAGCCTCTTCTGCTCTCCACAGTCCATCCCTGCTCTCCCGCGGCCTGACTTGTGCAGGTAACACGGGTCTCTTGGCTCTTGCTGTACAAGTTCAGGGACTTAGCTCTTATATCACCTGTCCCCCCCCCCCCCCCCGCTCACCTCCCGGCCCCAGCACTCTTCCTGACAGTTACAATTTCAGCTCAAATGACAGTCCGCATCCACAGTACCGTGAACACGCAAGTAGTGTCCACAACTCACCCATGTGGCCCTTCCATGATCGTAGCCCCTTGTTTCTCTGCTTTCTTGGAATCAGTAACACGTGCTTTACTCTATCTGTCCACTTAGTTCATAAGACTAAATTAGGTAGTTAATGCAAATTCATCTCCAAACTCTCTAAATTAACTTTAAAATGCCTCTAGGTGGAGCCAGACGCATCAGGTAAACAATGGGTTCCATTTCTGTTTCTTGGAGAAATCCCCACGTGGAGGCCCTCTCTCGAAAGCACTGAGGTGCAAGCTCTCTGCACCCGGGCACTTCCCGTCACCACATCCGAGGAAAACCCCCTGCTTGCTGGACCCCACGTCTCTGCCCTTTGCAGGTAGCTCCTTTGCATGGACGGGACCACGGCCCAGGAGTTCCCTGCGAGGGGGACCTGGGAGGCAGAGGATTTTAGGCACCGAATGTCAGGAAATGCCTTTGTTTGCCTCCCTCTTGCTGCCAGCTCAGCCGAAAACGGAACGCTGGGCTGGACGTCACTCTTCCCCACAGTCTGAAGGCACTGCCCTCCTGCCTTCCGGCCTCCAGGGTTGCTGCTGAGAACCTGGATGTAATTCCGAGTCTAGGTCCTTCGCATCTGGCTCTAGAAGCCTTTCAGAGCCTCCCTTTATCCCCAGAAGCTACTACTTCACCAGGATGTGCCTTGGCAGCGGGGGTCACTCTCCATTCACTGTGCTAGAAACACAGCAGACCCTTTCGATGCACAGGCGTGTGTCCTTCCACTCCGGAAGCCGCCAGATTACTGTGAGGTTTTCCTTCCTCTGCTCTGCCCGACCCATCTTCCGGGACCTCCTGTTGGCCACAGATCGGAGCCCGAGTCAGGTCTCTACGGCTCTTATCGTTTTCCGCGCATTTTCTCACCCGTTTGTTTCTTTGTTTGGGATTCTGTTTTCTAGAAAGCACACTCAACTTTATCTTCCAGTGTTTCTACTCTCCTATTAAACTTTTTATATCTGTAATCACACTTGTAATTTCCAACAGCTCATTCTTCTTTTCTAAGTATCTTTTTTTTTTTTTAACCAGATCCTGGTCTTGGTTCCTATCTAAAGATGCTATAGTATGGAGTTCTTTGAAAAGCTATCTGGTCTGCTTCTCACCCTCTCCTGCTTCTACTGCCTCTACATGTATTTGTGTTGTCTGTCTTCCCTCTTAGACACTTTTCACCTGTTTGGGGAACTCAGGCCGTCCAGCTACCTTCAAAGGTAAAAAAGTGCTCAGAGGCTCTGAGTGTGGAAAGCACACGGCACTGGCAGGCTCGCTGGGAGAGGACCCAGTGGGCCTTGTTTGTTCTGCTGGAAGACGCCCGCTGTCTCTTCTCCCCTCGAGGCCTCTCGGTGCTGGGGACGGAGGCTTCCACTCCCTCCTTGTTTTCATTCAAGAGGCTCACTCCTGCCTTCAGCTGCACTGCTGCCCCCCAGGCTGGAGCTTCTCTGGTTTGAGGACAGCAGAGAGAAGGTGAGGGGGACAAGGTCACCGAACCGCCCAGCACGCCACCCCAATCGCCTGGTTACGCACGGACCGGGTGCCGTGTCTGCCCGCTGCGCCTCTCTGGGCTCCGTGGGTAAACCAGCGTGCTTCTCACTGGCGTTTCACCCCAAAGGCAGGGAGCAGAGAGCGCCCAGTGAGTCCACTGTGTCCGCCCACACTAAATCAAGACTTCACTAGACGATCAAACAAGAGGGGCACTGCGAGACGAAATGGGACGGTCAGAGGAAGCGCACAGAGTGAGAGGCCACGGCGCCCATCGGGAGCAGCGGAAGGAGCTCAGCGAGTCGGGCCGCCGCCCCGGCGAAGGGGCCCCGGGCCTCCGCGTGCTCTGCCGCTGACCCAGAATCAGCCCCTTCGCTTCCGGCTGGTGGCTGGTGTCCAAGGGCTTCTCTTCTTCTTTCAGAAGAAAGCTCTGAAGGGCTCTGCTATAAAGCTGTGAAGGCTGTAATCATTTTTGCCAGCCTTATTTTTACACACGTTTCTGTAAAAGAGTTTTTAAACGAAACAACCTCTTTACAAAAGAAATACAAAAGAAAAAGAAGATTTGGTACCTGAAGCAACAAGTCCTTTGGAGGGATACTTCCTGTTAGACTTCTGATCATCTGCTCTTGACAGTGCAATTTTTTATTACTTTCACTCAAAAGACTCTTGTAATGATTCTCCGCGGCCTCCTCTCTTTCATTCACTTCGCCGCGTAATTTCTCAACCTCATTCCTAAGGTCCTACCGAAAGGAAAAGAGAAAACAACTTATTTGACAGAGATTTGAAGATGACACTCTGTCACCTGTTTACCGCTGTACAAGAGCAGGCTGGTAGATGGATTTCACACGCATGCGCTTCCTTCTCACGCCCGGCCTCATGAGAGCCAGCTTTAAGGATAACCTGACGGGGCGCCTGGGTGGCTCAGTACGTTAAGTCTCCAACTTCGGCTCGGTTCACGATCTCACAGTTCGTGGGTTCGAGCCCCACACCAGGTTTGCATGGGATTCTCTCGCTCTCCCTCTCTCTCTGCGTCCCTCCCCACTTGTGCTCTTTCTCTCAAAAATAAATAAACTTAAAGAAAAAAAAAAGGAATCAGCTGAAATTTGGGAAAAGCTTTATGCACATTTATCACATTATTTATAATACAGAAAACCAGAATGAAACTAAATATCCAACAATAGGGAACTAATTATACAGAGTATGGTACAAAAAAGGTGAGGAACACCAAACCAAGATACTATATAATATGCTGCTGATTGTTTCCTAAATGTTTATACAAAATATTGTTAGGGCTACGAGGAAACACATCAAAATAACAACAGTATACCTAAATAGAGGGATTGTGGGTGACTTCCAAACGATTTTTATTTTTTGGAGTTTCTAAAATTTCTAAAATAAGTCTATATTACTTTCCTAATCAGAAAAAAAAATTATCTTATATAACAACATTCATGTAATTAACATGGAAAATGCTCACGTTATAATGGTAAGGGGAAACCCATAAAACCAACAGCAAACACTGACTACAACTACCTTAGGATATACACCATTTATAATACTGAAATACTAGTCAGAATAGCAGAAAGCTAGAAACCACCCAAAGATCCCCCAGCAGAGGAGTAAACTATGGCACAGTCTCAGAACGGAGATTCAGACGCGACGAAGGAAAAGGAAGGAGGACTCTGCAAATACGCTGCCCTCCAGTTCTCAGAAGATTCTGCTCACGTGGGGTTCGGGAGGACCCCAGGAGGGAAAAACAGAATGTACAGCATACTGTCATGTATTTAACTATAAAATAAATTAGATGGCTGCCTATAGGGAAATAAAAAAGAGAGAACATGCTAGAAGGAGGGAGAACTCGTCTTACAGATGTGACACTGGAAACCGTTGAAATGTTTACCTATTTGAAAAACAAAATAAAAACCTCCCAAAACTAGAAGCAAGCAAACAAACAAACAAAAAAAATCGAACTGTGTATCAAGTTGGTTAACCAAACAGAGAGGAGTTCTTTCAGCAAAGAGTCGTTTCTACGCCCCTAAGTGGGTTAATTCTCCAGGGGCACAGGGAACCACCGCAGGAAATCTTCCACTGTTTGAGTCATCATGTTGGAAGAAACGATATTTGTACTGTCATTCTGAAACTCTGCATGGATACGTACACTTACTAAGTAATTATTAATGTGATGAGAACCAAGACTACAAGCCTAAGAGAAAACCAATACAAACACAAAAATAAGCTAAAACATGTCATTGCAAATATGAACTCGAAATATCAATACGAGCGTATATTTTCTGTTACTTCCTTCCTTTCACGGAGAAAGCCTAAAATCGGCATCCTGCCCAGGATCCACACTGTAGTCTTCAAATACCACTGCCCACCAAAAAGAGTCAGGCTTCTCAGAACACAGCCCCTAGAACAAAATTGCCAGCATCACTTGGGAAGAGCAAGTGCAATAAATAACCAGAATACACTCAATAAATATCTGTTGGAAGGAAGGATGGATGGACGGATGGACAGATGGATGGATGGATCAGGAAGACAGAACTGCTCCCGTTTTATGAACAGGGAAACAGGCTCAGGGAAAGTTATTTACCCACAATCATGGTCACTAAGGGACAGCACGCACCCGATTCCACCTCTGATTAGAAGCCTCTCGAGCTCACTCCCACACTAGGACCAGGATGTGGATTTCTTTCCAAATGATCCCCACCCACCTACAGTCATTTGCCATTTGCTCTTAGAAACCTCCCCCCGAAAACTGGAGAATAACACAAAAACCTTGTGTTACACCATGCAGGTACATCCTTAAACTGACAATACATTTGCCTACCATCTTAGAAAGATCACCCTTAAAAGATGCTGCCTCCTTTTTCATCTTAAAGTACTTCTGCATCACGCTAAGTCTAAAGTGTGCACCGTTCATGTGCAATGTAACTACTGGCCCACTTCCCTCATTTCCCTGATTCTGTTCTCTCCTTCGCATAAGCACCTTTCAGATCCGTTATTTTAACCTCTGGTTCAAGTTCTAGCGTATATGTGTGTGTACAGCAATTTACACCACTCACCCACTTCATTTGCTTATACAATTTTAGTTCAGACACCTAGATTAAGGATGTGCATGTTTTAAGTGATAAAGGTGACCAATGTGCCACGCTTCTTCCACAGGTCCTCCAAACTAACGGAGTTGACAACATGAGAAAGCCCTGTTCCAAAATCCCACAGAGGACATGTAACTGGGTCATTCCTCAAGGTTAGGGGTACTTAATCTGAGCTCCACCGAATGGGTCCCTGGAAAGCCTATGCAAATTTGTGTGTGTGTGTGTGTGTGTGTGTGTGTGTGTTTGGTGATAGAAGGCCCTCAGCATAAATCAGAGTCTGCAGGAAAGTCAGGGCACCAAACCGTATAAAGCATTTCTCTTAGTACCAGCATGTGTAATAGAAACTACTATTTACCAAGCCCCAGCTTTGAGCCAAGTATGTGCCCGGGCACTTGTACGTAAAACACCCCAGCCCCGTGACTGCATACGGGGTAAGTATCCCGAGTCCTGTGTTTATAGAAAGGAAACCAAGGCTCACAGAGGCTGAAAGCTGTTTACAGAGCTCTACAACAAGTAAGTTCTCAAGCTGAAATTGAAACCCAGGTCGGTCAGACCCCAAATTCTGTGCTCTCTCACCCAACTGCACTACTGATCAGACCAAAGACACAGAAAACCGCTCCGGGACACGGGCTGCCATTGGCCACTAATCCCAAGTCCCCAGGCTAACGTTAGAGTCTCGAGGACTCGAGATCCACGTAGCATCCAGTCTGAAACCGAGGCGCTCCCGATAAGGAACGGGGCAGGGCCATGGTGCCTGGAGCTCAGGTGCAGAGCGCTCCGAGAAGGCCCGAAGTAAAAGGCCCACCGCGGGGAGGGGGCGCGAGCTGCGGTGGCCTTGAGGAGGAGCTGCCATGGCAACACGGAGGCGGCCGCCGGCTCCCGTGCCTGGCACCAGCGGAGGTATAATAAATGTTTAGGGGAGGCATGGAGACAGCATGTCTCGCCTGAGCAAAACAATCAGAACTGAAAATTGATAATCTTGGGTGGTTTCCCCGAACCTCTCTCAGCATCCCTAGGCTGCGAAGGCAGGCAGAAGTAGCCTCGACTCCGGGCCCCACCGCTAACTAGCTGTGTGACCACAGAGAGATAACAAAAATCTCAGAGTGCATCCTTTCCAGTAAATGGGGATAATGGCACAGGCTCCTAGGGGCCCTGGAGGGTTAAATGAGAGCGTGCGGGATGGGTGCCCAGTCCAGCAGGTGCACAGGAAGTGACACCGTCGTCTCCCGCCCTCTGCACGCACATCCTCCAGGCTGACCTCCACTCCCAGGTTGCCTCCTGTGACCACAGCATCACCACCCACCTCCCTCTCACATACCTTGTCATCCAACAGGCGACATCAGCCTGAAGGCAGAGCCTCCACGCAGAGCACGTGAGAGATGAAGGGTGAGAGTGTGGTGCTTTTCCGTGAACCCCTGCCCTGCCAACCACCCATACCCCCAACACCCCCGAGTTCTCAGAGGAGCCGAGTCCATCACAGACTGGGAGTCACACAGCACGAGTCTGTGAAAACAACACGCCCAAAGCAGGGCTTTCTGAGAAAACAGGGCTGTTTGGCATTTTGCTTTTTGGAGGAGGAGAGAATGGGCTGCTCAGGAGAGCCATCTGCCCAACAGGTGCCAGGCCTGGTCAGGTCGGCAGCAGGGAGCTAGGGAATCCGGGCCCTGGGCTCTTGCCTTAAGGGAGAGTAACCCACGCACCAGCAAAGCTGGTCCGGGAACCTGGACTCTGACTCCCCGGACAGCCCCCCACCCTGTCCTCCCTGGAGCGGGCACTAGGAGGGCAGGTAGAACCGGAAGTACTGGGGAGAAGGGTGTCCCCCGGCTCAGCCCCCCCCCCCCCCCCCCCCTTCTTTAGAAGCCAGCTCTCAGCTGCCTGACTGCAACAGCTTCCTAACTGGTCTGTTTCCGGGCTCACCCACCAAATCACACCCCCACCCCTGATCAGCACGTCTCTACCCAGGACCCGGCAGTGACCTCGCGCTAACTGCGGAATGAAGTCACCATACTTAACAAATCTGCATCCTCGGCTCCCGACCTCCCACCTCAGGCTCCAGCCTACCTTCTATACCTCGCCTGAGCACCGGACCCTCTCCATCTGGAAATAGTACAGTTGCCCCCAGTTCTGCCTGGAGACAGTATGCTTACCCTCCAAGGCCCATTCCTCGTGCCGCCTCTTCCACAAAGCCCTCCTGGACTGCTCTGGACCTCAGCAATCGTTCTTCCAAAACTCCACCCACCACCTTTTTTCTGCAAACCTCTACAGCATTGAGGAGAGTGAAGGCCCGTTTACTACCAGTCCCCCCCACCCCGCCGGCAGCCCTCACAGCACCCCTGGGAGCAGACCGTCTCACTCCACCCTTGTACCAATCAGGAAACAGAGGTTCAAATACTCCAGCAACTTAACCGAAGGAAAAGGTGGTGGAGTCAGCATTTAACTATTCATGTTGTTTCCACTAAACCACTAAACCAGTGGTTTTTCTTTTTCTTTTTTTTTACTTTTTTAGACAGAGAGAGAGAGATAGAGAGAGAGAGAGAGACACCACTCGCATGCATGCATGGACACGCACACAAACAGGGGTGGGGTCCAAGGAGGGAGGGAGGGAGAAAAAGAGAAAGAGAATCCTGAGCAGGCTCCACACTGAGCATGGAGCCCAACAAGGAGGTTGATCCCACAACCCGATCACGACCTGAGCCAAGATCAAGAGTCAGACTCTCAACGGACGGAGCCGTCAGGTGCCCCAAAACCAGTGGTTTCTCAAACGGAGCTCGAGAAGCCCGGGGATGAGCAAAGCCCGAGGCTGGCCGTCAGTGCCCTCCACATGCGTGCTCCTGGGCCTTCCTCCAACACCGGATGCAGCCGGCTTGGGGAACAGCATGGAAATCTGTATTTGATTTTAATGCAAGAAGCCGCTGTCCTGAGGAACCTGCAAACCCTCGGGTGTACCTGCCTTCCTTGCTTTTGGGCCACGGGGCAGATAAGAGAGTCCGAAAAGCCCTCTCCAGACCACCACCTGGCTTCCCAGAGGGTGCTGCCACGGGCGATCCGTGCACAGTGACATCAACTGAGTGGCCTCACTCTCCACCTAATGGGCAATTTTCCTTTAAGATTCGCAGGTGCACTCTGGACCGACACTGAACGGAGCGTCGCCTTTGCAAATCAGGGAGAATGACAGAAAAAAGAAGTGGATTATTTTAAAAATAAAATATCCCCATAATCTTAGAATCACATTAGAAATGGAAAGCAAGGCCCTCTTACTTCCTTCGGCAGCCGGCCGGCTTGTTTTATCTCCGGCCAGATGGAGAATGAGAAGGTTCTCATCCATCAAATTCCCACCTTCTCGGCTCGCTGTGAGAACCCTTGTCAGAGTGCTCAGTGGTCACCTTTTTAAATACACAAAGGAAACTTCTCCAAAATCTTAATGAGGTATAGGAACCTGGTGATGTAAGAACGTCCAGAAGTAGCATGAGAGAGAGGTGTCCAGCCCACGTCCTCTGGAGCCGCAAGGCCCCTGGAGGCCGCAGCGGAGGGTGACATGGTAGGAGGGGTGCCGGCCTTCACCTCACTTCTCCCCAAGCGGCTGTGTCCTCATGTTCTCTCTCCAGGAGAGTGACACCTGAACAAAGAATTCACACGCTTAAATAAACGAATCAATGAACAAACGGGAACCACTGGAACGAGCTGGGGCTTGCCACGGGATCTGACACGCGCATGTGGCACTGTGTGGTCTCGGCTGCGTGGACTACGAAAGTTCTAAGCGAGGAGCCCAGTGTGGCTTTCACCAGGAAGCCGGCGGGGGGGGGGACGAAGGAGTCCAAGTTCAAACTGGGCAGGGGTCAAGGCCCAGCCGAGTCACTTCACAGCCATCAGGCACCACCCCTCTCAAAAACCCCAGCTGAGGTGGGATGGAGCGTTCTCCTCTCTGCCAGGCACTCACTGTTCCCCCTTGTGCCAGGCTTATCTGTGCCCCCCAGGCCTCCACACAGGCCTTCCCTCAACCAGCAAACAGCTACTCAGCCTTTAAGTCTCAGCTTGAAACCTCCTCCTCTGTGAAGCCCTCCCCACCCCCACGCCGGCTCTTAGCACCTCGCTCTGCACTCCCAAAGGATTTGGCCCATCCCCCGGCCCGCCCGCGCTTATCTGGCTATATTTTAATCAGCTCTTTGTCTGTGTTCCTAGTTCTCTGCCAGATTCTTTCAGAGACTGTGTCTGATTTGATTCAGTCCTGTAATCCCAGTGCCCAGGACAGAGCCTGGCACAGAAATTATAAAGTCAGAACCAGAGATAGGGAAGGCCTCTCTGTCTGTGCCCCCAGAGAGACCACAGCAATTCCATGGGAAAACTCATGGGAACAGCCTTTTAAAGCAGACTCCACAGCAGCCCCGTGCGTGCGTGAGCCACTGAGGTGCTGCAGGATCCGTCACTCGAGAAGGCTCTGCCTCCTCCCTTCCTAGAGGGATCAATCAGCTGGAAAGGAACAGACAAGCACTTTCTTCGGAGGAGAGGTGAGTGTTGATCAAGGAAGAAATTTACAGCTTTGTTGACTTGGCTGGTAACTGGCCGACCACATTTATTAGTCAACAGTGTCCATTAGAGTCTAGCGGGCAGTGGTTTGTCATTCAAAGTTCTGAGCCAGCACCTGCCACACGATTAAAAGAAAAGAGGAAAGAGGAGGAGTCCAATGCACTGAGCGTCTGCCTCTGCGCCAGGAACCAGAGGGGGTGCTTTCTCATGCGTTAAATGTTACTATCCATGTCTTTAATCCTAAAATAGGTATAATCAACTTCATTTTAGGGGAGAGAACCTCAGCTTAAAGAACTTAAGCAACCGACCTAGAGGCTCAGAGTTAAGCACCTGCCAAGATTCAAACCCGAGCCAGGCCCTCGTGCCCCCTGCTCCCCAGTTAACGACTCAAAACTGCCAGGTTTCTCGTTCCCAGGGCGGCAGCATCATCATCACCATCGAAACAGCTACGACTCACTGATCGGTTATAGTGTGATAGATACGATGCTCGTAAGTGCTGTCCCCGACCTCAGACGTCCTTATAACTAAGTTCTTTTTCTAGCAAGACATGGGCCCCACAGCTTGGAAAAGCAAAGCTACTGGCTCCTAGTCCAACAGCAAGCCAGTGGTGGAGCCAGAACTCAAACCCAGTTTGACTCAACCCTCTGCACTCAGCCTTTTTCTTTTTTAATATTTATTTTTGAGAGAGGAGGTGAGGGAGAGGGACAGAGAGACAGGGAGACAAAGATCTGATGCAGGCTCCAGGCTCCGAGCTGTTAGCACAGAGCCCAATGTGGGGTTCGAACTATGGAGCATGAGATCATGACCTGAGCCGGAGTCAGACGCCCGACCGACTGGGCCACCCAGGCGCCCCGTGCACTCTGCCTTTCTTAAGAGTGACTGCAATTTGCAAAGAGAGAACTTCCTCCAGCAAAAGCCATTTAAACCGTGTGTTAGTCTGCAGGGACTTGGACTCAGAATCTTCATACCTGATTGCACCAGAACCAAGGCAAGGGGAGCTCTGGCTTCTGAGTCACACGACCCCAGGTCTGTGGTCCCGGTCCTCCCCAGCCAGCCGACAGACACTGTCTCCAAATGCCATGTTTTGACTACGGATCACGAGAGACGCCCCGAACGCTGTCATAATCTCGTCTGGAGCTATCCATCAACACACACATGTGAAACCGGAGGGGTTCGGGATGAACTACCCTGAAATTAAACCTGCTCCTGTCAAAGCACATGGGATTAGCCAGCTGGGTGACGGGTACAACTTTAATTAGATTTTTGGGCTTTAGCCAGCAAATGCATCCCCACAGAGCTAAGTGCCCAGGTACTGAAGCACACACTTGTCAGAGTAGCGGATGACAGGTCTTGTAACAGATGAGAGCATTATGAGACAGTCTGGGGAATACAGCTAAACCAACGTCTCATCTATGATGCTTATAAAGGAGAAGAAAAAGACTAGCACTTCCTCCTCCACCCCCTACCCCGAGTAGCACACAGAACGCCTGACCCAGAAAAAACAACTCTAAAATAAAGGTTTACCTCTCCATCACTTTTCACCAAATACACACACAAAAGCACGCACACACACACACACACACACACATACACACACGTATGCACTCAAAGGAGAGCCTTGAGCCTCTGGAGCCAAATAATATATCAAAGTCAAGGTGTGAGGGCAAGGACGCGACAATCCGAGCAGCATTCCTGTTATAAACCACAGAAGCCAGGACACTTAGAACATCACAGGTAAGACACCGACTTGGGGCCACCAGGTTTTTTGGTCTGTATTTTGCAAAGACCGCCTGAGTTTCCTCGTAGGGATGGGGCTCCCTCTGGTGGCAAGGAGATACTATACAAAGAAGGGGATCTCTCTGGGACACCCGCACCTTGGGACCTTTTTGGTTGTACAAAGACTTGGGAGGAAAAACCAAAGCTTGCATTCGTCAGAGCCGCCCAACGGTGCCTGTGCCACTGCAAGCACTCATTACATGTCCCGTGAATACACAAACAAACAAAGAAACGCAAATTATAACATGTGCCGAGTCAACCGGCGCCAGGTCACCGCATTCCCAGGTAATTAAACGTGACAAAGCGACTCTCACAGTCGAAGCTCGCGGGGCTCAGGCGCCATCTGACTCCGTGAACGCCGACGCCCCAGACCCAAGCCGCCTGTTCAGACAGGCGTCGTCTCCCTCCGAAAAGCTGAAGAGCAAGCACACTGAGACAGCGGTGAACGTTCCCGTCACGAGCCAAGGATGGTCTGGGCACATCCGAAAGGTAGCGGGTGGGCTTTCCATCGGCAAGAATTCAGGGGATGCTAAAAGCAACAACAACAAAACCCAGTGTGCTGGACCGTGGACCCCAGCGAAGGCTCGGAGTCAGGACTTGCCTATAAAAAGGGCTGCAGCATTTCTCACTGTGCTTGGAGCTCCTGTTGAAGAAACGAGAATCGTGGGAAACAGCTAGACGTCGTCTCAGGGACTGGAAACCACGCACAAGCCTGCCGGCTTGGGTGACCCCGATGTGGGCCTGCACAGAACCGCGTTTACTGCGCGTGGTGCCACCCAACAGTCGATCCTGCTCGAGAACGCCACAAACCCGCCAGAGGCGCGACTCCCCAGGCCTGGGTCCCGGCAGACGCTGGGCTCATCTTCAGACACCGGGGACCTTGCAACTGAACTTCCCTTTTTACTTCCGCGGCCAGGAGCTGCCGGCTGCATCTTCGCCCCGTCCTCGGTACCGGGACGGGTGTCCCCACCTGCACTCCTCCTTCCCCTGCCTGCTTCCATCTCACGACTCACCCTTTTTGTTCCTTGACCTTAATGCCTTTGTCTGTACCTCTGATCTCATTTTTATGACTCTCCATAAACCTCTGAAAATGCTTCTGAAACATCAAAAGGAATAAATCACAATTTTTAAAGCTCCGAATAATAATACTTCAGAATACTTCAGATAGGGCATTCCTGTTTTGCTTCCCCAAATACACCATCCGCTCTCACACGCCTGTGCCGCCGCCGTCTCTACAACACCCTCCCTTGCTGTCTATTAACCTTCATTTAACACCAACTGCACTTCACAGGTCGCTGTCCCCAAGAGCTGCCTCTGGTCCCGCAGGCGCTCCCCTGCCCTGTGCCCCCGGGGTACTTGTTCCTACCCCTCTCGGGGAACTGGCCCCACGCCTCGCTGAGGGTCTGCAGAGTGTCAAGGTGGCCGAACGCACGAATGGATCCCTTTCCCCCGCCAGGGCAGACGCAGAGGCCACTGCACGGTCTGCCTATTGGTTGGTTTGTTTCGGTCCGGAAGCAACGGCTGTGACAGCTGATGAGTGAATCTAGTTCATTAAGGGACCTGTTTGAGAACAAGCAGTCAAGACACGCAGGGCCGGAGGCCACGCTCTGCCTCTGCACCTCCCACCACCCACCACGCTCCCCGGAGCCTGCCCAAGCCGGCGCCCTCACGCCCAGTGCAAGACGTTCATCGGGGATGGGCACAGCCAAATCCATAGCCCACGACCAGAAGGGAAGCAGAGGACCACCTCGAGGCAACGCGTGCGCACACACACACACACGGAGAGGGACCACGGCCACCTCACCTTGCCAGAAACATACACGTGACTGATGTAGAAGAGGAGCCGTGACGAGATGCTAGAAAGCACAGGGTCATGGTCACGTTCGCCTGAGGTAAGCGTTCGGCGTGCACTGTGGTTGTTCAGGTCTGAAACAAGACAGCCCTTTGCTCTGGATAACTGCCCATCCCGCCCAGACACAGGCTTCTAGAGGAGGCTGTCAGTGAGGGGACCCACACGCGCACACTGCTGACAAAGAACAGGTGCGTGACCCATACTGGGCTGCGCCCCTCCACACCCTGACCCTCTGGCCGTCCTGACAGGGGGCAACGGAGCGTGAGTGGCCTCCTTCCTCGTGTGTAATAAATCGGGAATATGTGACCCCAGCAGGACGGGCAGTGACGGTAAAACCACGTAGAACTGGAGGATATGGATGCGAGAGGAAGACGCCCGCTCTCGGGGACAAAGATCCGGTCCCTGCAGCAGGGCCGGGAGGTCATGCTCTACCTCTGCATTCAACCCACCATGTTCCCCAGACTCCAAACAAGACGGTGCCCTAATGTCCTACGAACGTAAGACATTCTCCCAGACTCCCCGGCCCCCCAGCACGTTAGTTATTACCCAAGGCCTAAGTAGCCCAAGCTGGGTTTCGGCCACTGGCAGAAAAACCCCGCCCACCCCCAGGATGCTCAGCCCCGACCTCTCCTCTCACTGACCCCTCCTCTCACCGTCCCGCTTCCCTTCTTTCCGTCCCAAACACTCCCCAACTCCTCACACAGATGTGAGGGCGCCACACAGGAACACATCCGCTCGCCAACAGCAGCCCAAAATTCCTTCAGAAGCACCGAGGTTTACATGAGCAGGTGGATTACAGAGCCCCAATGTCTGACAGCAAAGGCTCAGACAAATAAATGACCGCATCTCCCCTTGATGGAATATTACACAGCCACCTCACATGTTCACCAAGAGTAGGCTAGGAGGTAAAAAAAAAAAAATTCCCAATTTTAGAGAGAGATGTGTGTATGTGTGTGCATGTCTCCCATCCAAATTCTACTGAGTGAACCTTTTTATAACGACCATGGGGGAGGGAGGGGCTGAGCTATTTTAAACTAAGAGGAAGTATCCAGTGAGGGAGTAAGAACCATGAAAACGGCACCTCTGTCGAAGGACCATCTGGCCAGTCTCTGCCTTACCTCCTCCATACAGCACCCTACTCGAACCCCACTCTTCTCGTTCGGCTCACATCACCTCCTCCGAGAAGGCTTCCCGGCTACGCCATCCCACAGGCATCTTCTGCACTGACTATAAGCTACATTAATGAGCTCTGGACTTTCAGCTATTTTGCATCTTATCACATATATCATTTCCATCTCCCTTTAGAAAAGATAAAACTTTCAGAGGCCATGGCCTGTATTTCCATCAACACCTAAAGCAGGGACATCTGGTGTTCAATAACACGTGGGAAACACATCTTTTAACGACATGCAGTTAACTGGTAGACTCCAAGGCCGCTGGTGGCAGCGTAAACCGGGCCAGCCCGTTGGACGAATGATTTGGCACCATGATGAACTAGTATAAAACGTTTGTAGCATCTGACCTAGTAAACTCACTCAAGTCCTAGGAATTTCAAGGGAAATCACCTTTACACCCAAAGATGGTTACCATGGCCTCACAGAAACAACCAAAATGGCGAGAGAACAGGAAGTTATGAAGTAAAGCATGTGAAACCTGCTCAGAGAAGAGTATGCACCGTTCAGCACGACCCCTCTGGGCCCACACAGTATGGGGAGATGCCGGTGATAAAGCGAGGGGTCACAGAACCCAGAGCTGCACTCGGCCTCTGACTCGAGCAGGGGCCCAGCGGCACCAGGGTCCGGAGGGTGACACTGAAAACCAGAAAGGTACTGTGTCAGGGTGGTGGAACTGTAGGGGGTCTTTTATTTTTCTAAGCTTCCATTGCTGTTCCCTTGATGTTCATTAATATTTGTGTTAAAATACACAAGCATTTGTAGTTCAGGCCTCTTGTCAGTGTTGACATGAGGATTTCAAGCAGGGGATCCGGACGTCTGTGCCCACAGCAGCCCCTGCAGAACTAAACTAGTACCCGTGGGCTCGCTCCCCACTCTCATACTGCCCGCCTGACTCCCCTGCCTGCCCGGGGGTCCCGTGCGGGCTGTTCACTTGGCCAGAGTGTCACTGATCGCTCAGACTCAGACCCTACTCCACTGCACCCCGCCTACGCAGCTGGATGGGGCTCTCAAGACGCTGAATCCTTAAGTTTAAATATAACAGAAATTTCAGGGCACCAGAGCGGCTCGGTGGGTTAAGTGTCTGACTCTTGATTTCGGCTCATGTCATAACCTCACAGTTTGTGGGTTCAAGCCCTACATCAGGCTCCATGCTGACAGCACAGAGCCTGCTTTGGATTCTCTATGCCCCTCGCCCACTTTCTCTCTCTGTCTCAAAAATAAATAAACTTTAAATATATATATAATAGAAATTTTCAAAGATAAACTGTTTTATGCCTACCAAATTCAGACAGAATTTTTAATTTAATTTTTATTTGTTTTTCTTTTTTTTTAGTGTTTACTTATTTTTGCAAGAGAGAGAGTGAGCGAGGGAGGGTCAGAGAGAGGGAGACAGAATCCGAAGCAGGCTCCAGGCTCCAGCTCCAAGCTGTCAGCACAGAGCCCGACACGGGACTCGAACTCCTGAACCACGAGATCAGGACCTAAGCCAAAGTCGGACGCTTAACTGACTGGGCCACCCAGATGCCCCCAGACAGAATTTTTTAAATGCTAACATCCAATGCTGAACAAATAGTCTTTAAAAAAGGATCATTCAGATACAGGGAAACTGGGCATAACCATTCTGGGAAACAATCTGCATAACATCTATAAAATAATGTTAGAAGTGTGCATACTCCCTGAGCCAGTAATGACGCCTCTGTCAGGAACCAATCAACAGAAAAGTATTTAGGTACAAGGATGTTTGCTATCGCATTCGTTATAAGGCAAAAAAAAAGTCTAACGACCTAAACGTCCCACACCAAGGGGGCACGTAACCTGCAGCACACCCACGTGATGAAACAGGACGCCTGCACCGAGACACACACGCACAGAACGTGTTTCTGGAGACCTCACCACGTGACAACACACCAGCCAGAACACTGACAGAAGCAAAAGGCAAAGCCGTACTTTGGCTTGATACCAGTCGTGTGTGTGTGTGTGTGTGAGAGAGAGAGAGAGAGAGAGAGCACACGCGAGAGAGAGAGAGAGAGAGAGAGAGAGGGGCAGAGAGAGTTTCTAGATGATGAGATGAGGAGTGAAGTCTTTTAGTCTTTACGTTTTCCAGATTGTTCCAAGTCTCCCGCAAAGACCTCCCCCAAATCAGAAACTGCCGAAGAGCGGGCCCGCCCACGCCGCCGCGGCTCACGTGGATGGTGCGGTCGCCTCTGCTCCTCTCGAGAAGGGCCTCCTCCAAGTCCTTCTCCAGCCTCTCCCTGTCCTGCTGCAGGTCGCTCAGCTCCTGGGTCACCTTCCTCATGCCCCTACGCAGTCGGTGGTTCTCCTCACTCTTGCTGCGGTTTTCTGAGCGCAGCTGTGCCAACAGGGCGGCCTTTTCTAACAGAGCAGCCTCATAATCCTCGGACCCCTGCAAGAGGAGGGAGAGGGGAGATGAGCGTGGGGCTCGGGCGAGGGGAGGAAGGAAAAGAAAACACAGCCTCCAGGACCCAAAGCACAAATAATATGAAAACTCTGAAATAAGTAACACAGAGTAATGATTACGTTACAAGACTAATGTTCAGCAGGGAAAGGCCACAACTGCATTAAAAAAAGGGGCTCCTGGGTGGCTCAGTCGGTTGAATGTCCGGCTTCGGCTCAGGTCATGATCTCACGGTTTGTGGGTTCGAGCCCCCCCATCGGGCTCTGTGCTGACAGCTAGCTCAGAGCCTGGAGCCTGTTTCAGAGTCTGTGCCTCCCTCTCTCTCTGACCGCCCCCCACTGCTCGTGCTGTCTCTTTCTGTTTCTCAAAAATAAATAAAAGACATTAAAAAAAATTTTTTTTAAGTTCTGTGGGTTTTTTTTTTAGACTGCAAGGAAAAGCACAGAATGTTAAAAAAACTGGATTTGGGTGGGTACACAGAGCTGATTTCTTTCCTTCACTTCTTTCAAATGCTCCAGGGTTACTGAGAATGTTACTTTTATAATGGTTTTAAAAAAGAAAGACAACTTCATCGAGTTGTTTTCACAAGGTAGGAAACGAAGAGGGCCATGTGACAAGCAGAGACAAACGCCAGCCGGCAATGCTCCTGGAGTTTAGGGCAGCTCAGGCCCAAAGTCCTCTGCAGAAACGAAAATGGTCAGCCGGGCAGTCCCACGGCCACCCCGAGAAGCTGTAAATTCGGCAGACTCCAAGGGCTACCTGTGCCCAGAGCATCTTTACTTCATGAATGCACAGTTTAGTAGAAAAGAAAATAGGGGGCCTGGGTGGCTCAGTTGGCTGAGTGTCCAACTTTAGCTCAGGTCGTGATCTCAGATTGTGAGTTCCAGCCCCATATCGGGCTCTCTGCTATCAGTGCGGAATCTCTTTCTGATCCTCTGTTTCCCTCTCTCTCTGCCCCTCCCCTACTAGCAGTCATACACACACTCTCTCTCAAAAATAAAATAAACATTAAAAAAAAAAG
The DNA here is from genome assembly GCA_004023845.1 of Helogale parvula. NCBI lineage: Eukaryota > Metazoa > Chordata > Mammalia > Carnivora > Herpestidae > Helogale > Helogale parvula. Next base: position 7,603 of record PJEM01008162.1, on the reverse strand, counting down.
AAACATGATTATCAAGCGTTTGAAAAAATACTGTACCTCACCGATAATCAAACAGAGCAAATGAAAACAAGGTTTCATTTAATGAGATTATTTTAATAAGAATACTCAGTGCTGGCAAACTTACTATGAAGCAACAGAATATTAACTTCAAGAACTGACCAAGCATCCAGAAGCCAAGAAATCCATTGGCAGGAATGTAAATTGATGCACCTCCTTGTGGACGTACTAAAGGTATCACATGTGTGTGCACAGGCTAACCGTGTTCACACTCATCCCAACGGTTCCATTCCCAGAACTCCATCTCATGGGAAGAATCCAAAACACAGCGTAAGAAAAACCCTTAGGCACGTCATCCATCACAGATTTACTTTAGCAGGAAAAAATAAGAACCTAAATTGATAAGATGGGAATATTCCAAGTCACAACATTATATGAGAAAAAAATAGAAGATTAAATTGTGAGTCCTTTAAAAAATAAAATCTATGCAGAGGAGTAAGCCGAGAAAGACAAACATCAAAATGTTAACAGTGGCTGGGTGATTTCCAGATTCCTTTTATTTTTTCCCTCTTTCTAGTCTCCTGAAGGAAAATTTGAAGCATATGTAATACTTACAATCAAGAGAAAATAAACTTACTTTTTTAATCTGCTCTTTGGATTAGACTAGGGCTCACGATTAAAAGCGGTCAAGGTCACAACCCAGACTGCAGGGTAAAGGGTCTGGTCCCAGCCTCTTGGCCTTCGGGGAAATGCCACTCCTCCACTACCGCTAGTTAAGTCCGAGTTGTTAGGAGAGGTGGGGGGGCTGCAACCACAGTTCATCCGGAGCGGGGGGTGGGGGGGGCTCTGCTGGTCTTGGGCCCCCAGGGCCCAGCCTTCTGGTCCAACGCTTCCCCACTGCTATTCAGGACCCTGCAACAGACACTGAGGGGGAGCCCCATTCACATTTCAAAGTGGGTTTTATAGAAATCTGTTTCACTTTCCTTTAAAATTAAAATTTTTAAAAAGAGTTGGAAACCTAGGTCACAAGACCCCCCCCAAAAAAAGAACTGGGGGGGACGCCTGGGTGGCTCAGTCAGTTAAGCATCTGACTCTTGATTTCAGCTCAGGTCATGATCTCACCATTTCATGAATTCGAGCCCCAAGTCGGGCTCTGTGTGGAGAATGCTGGGGATTCTCTCTCTCCCTCTCTCTCTGTCCCTCCTCCACCGGTGCTGTCTCTCTCAAAATAAATAAACTTTTAAAAATAGTATTGGGGCAATGCTTATTTAAATAAATACAAAATAAAAGAAGATAAGCAATGATGGGGAAAATGTTCACCTTGAACAATTTTCAGTCACCTTCTATTGAGCCCTGATTCCACAGGAGGAACTAAATCAAGCACTATTGAAAACCTCATACCTCTAGTTCTCATATCAATCCTGCAAAGTACGTATTCAGTAACGTCCCTGCCTAAGTAACTCTAGCTCCGAACTGTTCAATGGTGAGCCTGTCATCAGACCATAAATGATTATATCAGGGATTCAAATGCCTCCCAAGCCTGCGTTCTTCCCACAGTACTGCGCTGCCCATTCTGCTGCAGATTCCGGTTAATACCAATAAACTAGCAAGAAGTAAACAAGAAGACCGAATGCACGGAGGGGAAGGCTGGAGACAGGAATGCTAATTAGGAGCTTGTGAAACACAGCCCAGCAATGGTGATTAAAATACTAGTTACCACAGGGGCGCCTGGCTGGCACAGCTGGTTGAGCGTCCAACTCTTGATTTTGACTCAGGTCATGATCTCAGGGTAATGGGATCAAGCCCATGTCAGGCTCCTCGCTGAGTGCGGAACCTACTTAAGATTGTCTCTGTCTCTCTGTCTCTGTCTCTGTCTCTGTCTCTCTCTCTCTCTCTCTCTCTACCTCTCTCCCCACCAGTATACTCTCCCGTTCTCTCTCTCAAAATTAAAAAATAAGAGTTATTACAGAGTCATGAACATTCTGTGGGTTACCATGCAAATAACGACAACAGAGCCTCTTTAAAAAATTCAAATCCACACTCCCATAATAAAGATACTTTCCATGTTCAGTTTTCCCTAAATGGCCCTTTGAGACACTTTTGGAGAGGTTTTTTTTTAGCTTTTTCTGCATGACACCCTGCTTTCGAATTCAATGCCATCAGCGAAGTGCTTAAAACAGGTGGCAAACATTTGGCACAATTAGACAGACACAGTCAGCAACTAAAGGCCAAATATCATATTAGACAAACCACACTTCCCCACCCTGCAGGAACATGATGAGTTTAATAAAGAGAGAGTCTCGGAGCCCAGAGTTCAGAGACCAGTGACTCGGGAGAAGTTAACTTTCCTGATGTTCAGTTTCCTCATCTGGGAAATCTCGATTTCACAGTATCGTTATGAAGATTAAATAAGATAAAATAGCACTTCCGGGAGTGCAGGGTGAGTAAATCTAGTTCCCCTTTGCCAGTACCTACTCCGTTGTATTTCATTCCCAATGAAGAAAGAATACGAGAATTTCCTCCAAACGAAAAGCTATTTGCAAAACACCATTGGCAGAATTTGTAAAACTGACCAAAGTAACTACTCTACTTTTATGCCAGAAGATTACACTACGCGCCTTCAGGATGCATTAACATTTACTGAGTTACTACCTGCACCCAGATACACTTTCTCGTGTAATCCTAGTAAGGATTATGTGACCTCAGTGTGATTATCCGGATTTTGCGACGGGTAAGCAGGCTGGGAGAGCTCAAACATCTCGCCCGAGGCTACAGACGCGGTGAAGAACAGAGACAAGATGCACATTCATGTCCTACCCCAGTAAAAACAATGTGGTACCTACGTACAGCGGACTGCATGCAGCTATTTCAAAAGGTAGTTTAAAAAGCCTGGGAACACACACACGCGCACACACACACACACACACACACACACACGAGTACATGTCAAACTGCTGAGATGTGAACAAGGTCCATACGTTTTTGCACCAGAGTCGATGTTCTGGCTGCAATACTGTTACTAAAGTTCTGGAAGATGTCACCTTTGGGAAAACCAGAGAGAGCACACAGAAATCTACTGCACGTGTATCTACAATGATTTAAAAATGAACATTTTCAAAACAGATTGGGCAGAGCTATATATGCTGTCATGATAAGAATATTAAATGACAGAAACTCTAGACCAAAACGTGTATTATTTTTCAAAGGTTGTATGTATGTATATATGTATGAATACACACTGAGTCAAGATGTTAGTACCGAACATCGTTAGACACGAGTTTATTGGTGACATTAACCTCTTTCCGTTGTTTCAAGCACTTTATAAATTTCTACAATATGCAAGTTTATACTTCTAGCTAAGCAGGGCAGGAACAATAAAGCTGCGGGTGTGCCCCCCTCCTCCAAAGTTCACATTAGGCCACTTCGCTTTTCCAAAAGACCTACAACAGTGCCTGCTCTCGAGAACCCAAAGAAATCAGAAGGGGATTTGCACTTTTATGAAAAAAGGCACCAAGTCATACTCACAGAGAGAGAGAGCGATTTGGTGGTTGCCAGAGGAGAAAGGGGTGAAGAGATGGGCAAAACGGAAGAATGGGATTAATAAAAGGCACGAGCCTGCAGTAGCAGAACGGGGCACAGGACAAAATGCCCGGCACAGGGGACAAGGTTAATAACGCTGTAACGACTGTGCGTGGTGACAGGTGGTAGCTGGATTTATCGTGATCACGCTGCAGTACATATCAACACTGAATCACTATGTTTTGCATCTGAAACTAATATTGCAAGTCAACTACAGTTCAATAAGAAAAAAAATTTTTAATAAAAATGGCATTCCATGTTCGTTTCGCAGTGAGCCCTTGTAGAGGCAGCACGCGCCCAGAGTGGTGAGGGCGGCCCCGCCACACACCTTCCCCAGGAGCTCTGCTGAGCACAGGGAGACGCCGTAGCTCTGAATGGTGTCCTGTAAGCATCTGTGCTTTATCTTCATCTATTCTTTGTATCTGTTAAACAAGCAGTGTCCTTAGATGTCAGGAAAGCCTAAAAAGAGAGGGGTTGTTTTTTGGGTCTGAGAATGTGCAAAAATGTTTCCATGTAAATTGCTGGTAATTGCTTCTTTGTTTTAGACTGTGTTGGCCTGAGAAGATTTTACAGGGAAGTTCTACTTTTCGACAGCAGAGGAGATCCGTGTTCTAAATGTGAAAAGAGGTGTTCCTCATGGGTCTGGAGGTAGCGCCATGCAGGCCACACGGTACCCTGCACAGAGTCACACCTGTGATTAGAATTCAGATCTGCACGTTGAGGCCCCTCCAAGAATTCGAACATCACTGCTGTCGTTCCAACACTGGACCTAATACCAACCCTGTGAACCTGGGCCATTCCACTCATGCTGCAAGTCGTGAGTAGTTCAAACCTCATGGCACCCCCACAAGGTCCCAATAGGTGAAAGAAAATGCATTTTCAAGTGTCTGTGCGACATGCAAAAACTCTGTGAACCTCATAATGAAACAGCCCGTACCAACATACTGCATGCCTTTACTCACACACACACAAACAGAATAGTGGCAAGAACACCGATTTTGGAGTCAGACTTGAGTTCAAGTCCTGACAACCTGCCAAGCCGGTAAACGTGCTCCCTCCGTGGGTAAGGATTCAAGGACACACTTGGAACAGCCAAGCAGGCACCCAGAACCAGAGAACTTCCAGCAGTTTGTGATGTCTGTATCTTGCAAGACAAGAAACCCGGCCAGCACTATAGGTGACGAGACCCCAAAACTCATTCTGAGAGTGTCCCTCAGTTAGGACAGAGAGTTATGAAACTAATAAATGTATGTGATAAATCTGGGTAACATTTTTTTCATTTTTTCCCTACGTTTATTACTTTGAGGGAGAGCAAGCATGAGTGGGGTGGAACAGAGAGAAGGGGAGAGAAAGAATCAGAAGCAGGCTCCGCGCACTGTCACATGGAGCCTGATGTGGGGCTCCATCTCACGAACCGCAACAGCGTGACCTGAGCTGAAATCAAGAGTCTACTGATTAACCAACTGAGCTACTCAGGCGCCACAATCTGGGTAACATTTAAATGTACAACACTATTCTCTTACCTTCAAGGCTCAACGTAACAAGTAAAATATCACAACAATTATAAGGATGTCTATCTTGTCCCTGTTTGTCAACTGCTGACATATTCTTCTCTTCTCAAGCAGTGGGAAATATCAATGATTTTCCTAAGATTTCAGCTTTTAAAACGTGTTCTTTTCAGAGTCGGGCATGGGGTGGAATCTCCGTGTACAGTCTCAGCTCCATTTCATCAACCAAATGGTGGGAGACAGAAAATCTGAGATTCCAAAGGCAAATATATGCCTCTGCCTCCAGTGCACCATGATTTAAACCAAATTACTTCAATTATTCTTACCTGTGAACCAGAAAGCTGCAAAAGATAAGAATGTGGGCTATGACTCTTTGGGATCAAACAGTCTTAAGTTAGATTTAACTTCTAACTTCTACATGATAACCAAAAATAACGCGCGGGGAGGTGGCAGGGAGGGCTTTGTGCAGCGTGGTCTTTCCTGACTCATTATTAGTAACAGAGATACACTGTATCGGGAAATTAGAAACATGGGAAGAAAATATTAAAATATTGGAAAACACAGAACTAAAATCAGCCAGAAAGAGGGAACATCACGGAGATGACTGGCAGGAGTCCTTAGAGTACGATCCCGGGAGGAAAAAAGGAGAAGAGGCAGGTCAAATCATCAAGACACAGAAGTGACACCTGGCAGAGCGCTGCTGGACTACAGAGGCCAGGTGAGGGGGCGGGGGTTGGGGGGAGAGGAGGCCAGGTGACAAGCTTGCAGGGGAGACTGGCTCTGGGGCAAACCCCAGCTCTCTCCCCTGCCGCCTCTGGGACCCGGTGTGGGTTACCTGACTCTCTGAACGTGGATGTTCACAGAGCCTACTGCCCCGTCTGCTGTCCCGATCCCTAGAGCTAATCCAGAGAGAGCACTTAGCACAGGGCGCAGCTGTCATTATTTAAGTCCCGGCTCTGTCACTTTCGAGCTGTGTGACAGTGAATGGCGGCACACCCTCCCTGAGCTTCAAGAACCCCACACATACAGGGGGGTGGTGACTGCCGTCCCCGCAGGACTGGGAAGGCCAGTTGAGGTGACCACCCATCTGGCGCCGTCCACCGCTGGCACAGTCCCAACTGCGGGGGCGGCTGTCGGCATTGGCGACATCATACTGAGGAGGCGCGGGAGAGGCCTCCCGAGCTGGGAGAGAGCGTCCTTCCATTAGACTGAGAACGCCATCACTGCAGCCCCTGGGAGTTTTCCCCGGTGCCTTTCAGCTGCCAAGTCCTGACCTCCCCGGGAATAAGGACCGGGCAGACGCCACTTCAACCACCGTGAACGCTTACCTGGAATGTCTGTGCCGGCGCTTGCTGGGGGACCTCTGTGGCTTTGGCAAAGGCGGCACCGAGCTCCTGGATTTCAGCGTTAAGGTTTTCCACCTGGGTAAAAACGACAGCGGCCAAGTGTGCACCGGGACTCTCTCTCCTGTGTGCACAACTCAAGTGCTCTCCCTGCTGACCTAACCAAGGGCTTTGTAGTTAGGAAGGACGTCAAGTCAGAAAGACAGGACTTCTCCTTTGGCCATTTAAGAGCTGGATGACCTAATCTCTCTGAGACTCAACTCCCAAGACTAGAAAATGAGGACACGATGACTCACCCACGTCTGGCATTACTGGGCTAAATGGAGGGATGGGTACTGGGGCTAAAACCGTGCCTGATGGAGACAAAGCGCGACTATCATTGGTGTCCGTAGAGATGACCCAGCCAACAATCTGGCCTGACCATTTCACGATCTCACATCCTCTGTGACCTTCCCCCGAACCCCAGTCAGCAGTGATGCCACACGCTGGACTTCGCCAGCACCCAGAACTGCCCCTCCGCTGGTCCCACTACATCCTGAAGGTCTCCAACTCCAGCGGGGCCCCGAACCCCCACATCATGCAATGATATAAACTACAACTACTATTAGATGAGCCCAGGCTCTGCCACACGTGACACTGGTGATCACTCAAACTCCGCCCTCATCACCTCCCTCAGCGCTCCAGTTGCTGGGTTAGCTCCACACTCCTGCAGCCATTGCTGGCTCCTTTGTGCGTTTCTCTCCCCGTCCCTGAAATTCTGATGCCCTCCCGTGGCCCCGTCCTCAGCCCTGTTTTCACCCTGCCACACACTCCCTAGACAGGTGGACCCACTCTTGGAGTTTTAACGCACACCTGAGCTCTCTCCGCGCTTGAGAACTGTGTGCCCACCTGCCCCTGGACGTGCCACCTCAACGGGCCACGAGCTCCCCAAAGTCCGTGCTCTCTGAGCAGACGCATCACCCCCATCACCACACGCATCACCCCCACAAGCCGTTTCCTATGCTGTCCACTGAATCGGTGGTCCTGCCACACCCAGCCATGCCAGCCGGACACCTGGAAGTCACCCTCCACTGCCCCTCCTCTCGAGTCCTACACCTCCTCAGCAAACCTCCCCAAATTCACTTCTAACTTCTAATTATTCCTGGTTATTTCTGATCTCATTTCCTGAATAAGCCC